>JAJIBD010006295.1:0-115292 GCA_021461705.1 Cryptotis parvus | reverse complement strand
ATCTATCTATCTATCTATCTATCTATCTATCTATCTATCTATCTATCTATCTATCTATCTATCTATCTATCTATCTATCTATCTATCTATCTATCTATCTATCTATCTGTATATCTATCTATCTGTATATCTGTATATCTGTATATATGCATATATACATATGTACATATATAATGATACCAATATCCAAGATCAGGCAAAACGTGGATCAGGAGGTCTTGTCAAAAGTGGAAATTACCACAAACATGTGGGAGTCAGAGCTTAGGTAAGACAGAGAAGGGAACAGTGTGCTAATAATTGTCGAAAGTGCTCTTACCCACCTAGAACTGAGTGTTGAATACAGGCAAAGGGATGAACATGATAACCTCTAAGTCTATGTATTACAATCCGCAATATAAGAGAAGGAAAAGAGAGAGAGAGAGAGAAGAGTTAAGGAACCTGCCATAGAGTGAAGGCTAGTGGAGGTGGGAGGGAATCTGGGACATTGGTGGTGAGAGGTGGGCACTGTTGGAGGGATGGGTGCTAGAACATTGCATGACCGAAACCCAAGCTTGAGCATCTTTGTATTTCTTTATGTCACGGTGGTGAAATAAAATATAAAAGATAAAATATTTTATTTTTTTGCATAATTTGTGAGATATTTGATGTATGTCCTATCTCAACATTTCCATAAATAAAGCTCTTTTGGGAAGGGGTGTTTTTGGGGGGGAAGGAGCAACTAGGAATGCTCAGTATTTATTCTTGGCTTAGTCTCAGAAATTACTCTTGGACAGTTTGGGGTACCAGATAGAAGTTTAGGCAAACACTGTACCCATTGTTCTATCACTTTGGCCTCAATATATATATATATATATTTTAAATCTGGATTATGCTTTATAATTGTCACTCTATATATTGAATATAACTCATTTCAGAATCATTTCTGTTATTTCACCATTTCATATTCTTTCTATATCTGTAGGTGGTGTTTGACAGTAATTTGGAGAAATGTTTAGTTATTTGTTCAAATATTGATCCTACTTCTTGCATTCTTTCTGTTCCTTCTAGAATTTCCATTATGATAGTGAGATGCTTTCTCTTGCTTGTTTTTAGAAAAAAACACCTTTCCTAGAGAGGTCTCTACAAAGGGGAACTCTACATCCCCCTTGCATGTATAGAGCATAAAAATCAAATCCTTAATCAACATTCTACAAAGTTGTCAACAATAAATGTAGAAGCAGATCATTTTTCTGTTAAGACTCAGAACAGATGAGAAGACAAGTGGATACATTATTTATAACTTTGTGAAATCCTCAGATAAAGCTAAGGCTCTTCACTGAGAGCCTATGTTAGATAATACATAATGTAGTTTTAGAACTGTTTTTGGCAACTTTTTTTACATTATTGCAGTAGATTATCTACTATAGCAACCAGTCAATATTATAGTAAAATGTTTAATTATATTTATAGTTTAATAATGTCTAGGGTGTCAACTACATTTGTTTTCAAACAGAATTTGAAGACATACTGAAAGGAAGGTTTTCTATGCTAAAAGTACTAGTATTACAATTATTTTCATAAACAAGAAGGAAACGTTTTCTATAATCAAATTCTACCTTGAATTTATCACTAGATCACTAGACATCCCGTTCATAGATTTCCTCAAGTGGGAGCCAGTAAATTTCCATTTGACCCTATCACGTGCCAGTGTAGCCCAATGGCATCTGCTTGTTTCAGGAATATGAAGAGCCTCAAACCATTGATTCAGGGTCTTGACGAAGAAGTCTGACCATCTTGTAGGTGGGCGGCCACGTGATCTTTTCACGTCCCATGGGATCCAGTTGGTAAAGGCTCTAGTCCAGCAGTTGTCTCTAAATCATATTACATGTCCAGCCCAACTGATTTTTGACGCCTTGGCAAACAAGACAGCGTCCCTGACTCTGGAACAGCAATGGAGGTTGAAACTCCGAATTCCTTCTTTTACTTGAGTGAGGCGTGATATTCCAAGCTCTTTCTATTCCTCTTTGGGAGACCTGAATAGTATTCTCATCCTGCTTTTGTAGGGCCCAGGTCTCTGATGCATCTGTCAATGCAGGGAGAATGGTGGAGTTGAAGAGATGTGCTTGGAGCCGGAGTTTCTTTGTCCTTTTAGCTATTTCTTCAATGCTTTTGAAGGCATTTCATGCCACTCTCCTCCTCCCACGCAGCTCAGGTTTTAGGTCATTCATCATGTAGACTTCTCAACCTAGGTACACATAACTGCTGCATTCAGAGATGTTCCCTTGAGAGTGAATGGGGCCTAGTTTTCTTTAGATTCAGCTGTAGACCTATCTTTCCACATTCTCAGTCAAAGTCAGCCAGCATTTGTGCTGCTTGGCTGATGTTTGGTGTTATTAGAATGATGTCATCACCGAGCGGAGGTGGTGTAGTTGTCCACCTTCTATCTTCACTCCCATTCCTTCCCATTCTAGTTGTCGCATGATGTTCTTGAGGGTGGCGCTGAAGAGTTTCGTTGAAATGGTTTCACGCTGCCGAATCCTTCTTTTGACATCAATGATCACTTCCTTATAGAATGGTGAGATCCTGGTGGTGAATTCGTAATACGCTCACGAAGGATCTTGATGTATTGGGTTTGAAAGCCCTTTTTGGCTAGGGCTTCGATAACTATGCTTCAGTCTCAACAGAATCAAAGGCTTTCTTTAAATCAATGAACGTGAGACAGAGAGGCATCTAGTACTCCCTACAAATCTCAATGAGCTTGGTTACCATGTGGATATGGTCGATTGTGCTGAATTCTTTTCAGAAGCCAGCTTGCTCGCATGGTTGTCCTTCATCTAATGTTTGCCAATCCTGTTCAGGATGACTGGAGTGAACAGCTTGTAGATGACAGACAACAGGCAGATGGAGCGATAGTTGCCAATGTCGTGAATGTCAGGAGTATGCTACCCGCATGGCAGAGCCTGGCAAGCTACCCGTGTCGTATTTGATATGTCAAATATCAGTAACAATTATAGACCTCATTCCCATGACCTGATGGAATGGTTTGAGGCTCTTTATGTTCCTGGAGCAAGCAAGTGCCCTTGGGCTCTACTTGCATGAGACAGGTCATATTGAGATGTTTGTTACTGGTGCCCGCTCGAGGAAATCCATGATGAACGGGAAGACAGTAGAACTGTCCTTTTGGTTTTCCATTGGTAAGGCACCTTGCATTCAGACAGGTAGCGTGTGAAGAGCTGAGCCAGTGTATTGATGAGTACTGTTGGCAGTTTCTTCATGTGTTCTTCAGATTCTTCAGGTATAGTCTTGATTTTACACAGACTATAATTATTAGAATCATAACAGTTTAATAATAAAGAACTGTAGCATCTTTTACATATAAATAATAAAGTGGTCTTTGGTATATAGGAGTCAGAAAATGTGATTTAAAATCCACTTGACAGAAAATGTTTGCAAAGATAATATTGATCAGTCTGGGAACAGTTTCTTGGATGTCAAAATTACATCATTATAAGAGTACGCAAGTAATTATAATATTTGCCATCATTTATTTATTTATTGAGCTTTTGATCATACCAGGTGATACTCAGGGATAACTCCTGGTTCTGTATCCAGGAATTACTCCTGGTGGTGGTGCTAGAAGGCCTATATTGGATGCTGGGGTTCAAACCTTTATTGACCACATTTAAGGCAAATGCCCTACCTGCTGCATGATCAGTCTCTCCCCAATTTGCCTGTTTTTAAATTTATAATTATAGCTGTAGTTTCTCACAAATCAATTGAATTAAATCATAATTTATAACACATATTTTTTTTTAATGTTATGAATGATTCTAGATCTCAGTTTTCTTCATTACCTGAAATGAGCAGAATTGTCAGATCAAAAGACAGGAATCACCAGAATGGTAAAAATCTTTCCATACTCAGTGCTACATCAATCATTTATTATTATTGTGATTATATTATGTGATTTGATTATACTGTTGTTATACTTGTCTAAAATAATTACTTTTATATTATTTATTGTACTATTATCATTGAATGTGTCTTTCTTGAGTAGGTATTACACTGTACAATATGCAGAAATACTAACTAGAATATATAGAATTTCACAGTCAAATTTATAATTTATATAAATTTATAGTTGCTTGAACAAATTATAATAAATATTAGTCTGAACAAAATTACCATTATATTGACTGGGTTTTATTAAACTTGTATTTCCAAGTAGACTTCTCTCTTTTATTTTCAGATTAAACAAACTTTTTTTTTTTCTATTTTGGGTCACACTCAATCACCATGCTCAGGGATTACTCCTGACTCTGTATTTAGAAATTACTCCTGGGGCCAGAGAGATAGCCCAGCGGGTAGGACATTTGCCTTGCATGCGGCCGGCCTGTGCTGGCAGGGGTTCAATCGCCGTCCGTCATCCCATATGGTCCTCTGAGCACCGCCAGGAGTAATTCCTGAGTGCAGAGCCAGGAGTAGCCCCTGAGCATTGCCGGGTGTGACTCAAAAAGCAAAAAATAAATAAATAAATAAATTACTCCTGGTGGTGCTCGGGGGACCGTATGGGATGCCAGCGATCAAAACTGGTTCCGATGCTCATGCAAGGCAAATGCCCTTCCCTCTGCACTATTGCTCTAGCCCCAATAAATGTGTTTTAAATGTTTCCTTTTTTACACATTAAAACATAGAGTTATTCAGAAATAGAAAAAAAAAACTCTTTGTATTTTTCTGCTTACTAAAACAAGTATTCTTAAAACAAATATTTTGCTTTCCAACTATTTTTAGTGAATTGTCTCAACTTTATCACACATATTATTTCTTTATTTGAATAGAGATATTATAAACTTCCTCTAGATATAGAAGACGCATATGTTGAGCATACATACATACGTGTGTATGTATGTATTATATATTGAACTTTTTAAAAGGCTTGACTCATTCAACTTTTCTTATAAGAATCCCTACTAATTCTATGTATACTGATTTTATACACAGTCTTAAATTGACTCATGGAATGAACAAAAACATGAAAAAGTTATTAATGACTGATGCTTCACATGCTTATTAGTCTAGCATGAAAACAAATTATAATACAATAGCTTTTCACAGTGTGAAATGTACAAGTTGGAAAGAGACAACATATGTTGTCATTGGATAATGTGAAAATGTTCACTAAATGATGAAGCAATCAGGGAGTGAACCATGAGTGACTACATTTACCCTGAAATTTCAGCAAATCGAAGAAGTGAAATTTCCTGAATATAGTTAAGTTACATACCAAACAGAGCAGCAGAAATAAGTCATTTAATATTTATATTTTATTAAAAGAGGAACTACTATATCTTTGTATCATATGACTTCAGGAAACAAAGACTGACTTAATTTGAAAATTATTATTTTGATGTGTCACCATATGTTGTCTTTTGTTCCTTTCCAACTTGCAGTACTTGCTGAATCTCTCCTTTTCTGTATTTCCAACCCAAAGCTCACCAGGAACCTGTTGCTATTTAGCTTTATCCATTTTTTTATCTTGAAAATTTTGTGTACTTTATTTAAGACTATCATCAATGAGGTGACCTATAAAAATAATTCTATCTTATAGACCCTATTTCTAACACTTAATGACCATGTGTGTGTATTTGCCCACTCAACCATGGATAGTTTTTATTTGTATAGATGAAATATATACACATAAAAGTTGTTTGTATAAAATTACATACAAATTTATTTGTATGTAACACTTTTAGAAAAAAGGTGTTCATTTATATTCTTTGCATTGTAGGTTCTTTAAAAAATCTACTAAAACAATTTGGAGACATGTCAAGACATTGTATATTTTCTTTTATTTATTCAACTGATTTGGATGTCTCATCCTACAAAGATGGGAATAAATTCTACAAAATACCAACAATGTAATGTATCCTTTGTTATTATTATAACAGGCAGGCGTAAAGGAAGTATGTGGAATTAGTGTGTTTTCTTTGTATTTTGTGGTTTTAGGAACCAAACTTATGTGGTATAAGACCTTATAAACTCGTGTGATATGTTCCACCACTGAGATACAATCCCATTTCACAATTTTTTCTTTCTTATAGTTTTAGTACCATGTCAACCTCAGAAGAAATTAAAAAAAAATTAAGTGGAAACTTAGGGGAAAAATTCAATCTATTTATGCTTCCATGTTTTAACAACTTTAAATTACTTCTATCACTTGTATCACTTGTCTACCCATTGTTCATTGATTTGCTCAAGTGGGTACCAGGAACATCTCCATATGTCCTATCGTGTGGTAGTGTAGCCCAAGGGGTCCTGGGCTACAATATTTTAGCAACTTTTAATCACTTGTATCACTTGTATATTTATCAACTTTAAATATATCCTCTAATTAGATTTTTGTTAATTAATAAATAATACTTGAAGGACAGTTTTTACCTCTCTAAGCCAAACAAAGCTTTCCTCTGATCTATGAACTCTAAGTTATGAATTGGCTAATTTGGGTAGCAGTAGCCTAGCAGCAACAGACTTGGTTACTGTGGAGCAATGTCATAATTACATGTGTTATCTTTAGAAAAAAAAGTTCATATTAAGTACTGTTTATTAAAGATGGGAAAGCTGAATAATCAGCAGGGGTAAGAGCTGTTTGCCTAATAAAATTAATAGCAGAGTTGGAACATGATTTAGTATCTCAGTGATGCTATAATTTCAATGTTCTCTCATACCTCTTTGTATTACAGAATTATCAGTTTTAATTAGTTTAATTAAAAAGACTGAATTAAGGATCTCACTAAAAATTTTGTTGGATGTTCTAAAGACAATTACTCTAGGAAAATTTCCAGGATCGACTACCAGAATAATCATCTGAAATAAGCATAAGAAAGTTGCTTCTAGTATTCAGAATTACTCAAATCAGGAAAAGGCCATAAGAACTGAGGCTGTTAGAAACATTCACCTGTCACAATCAATTAGCTGCTGAATACAGAATCTATTGACAGTGAAAATGCTAGAATCCCACCACCTTTATCATATTTTACTCTGAGAATGTTCCAATTTTGTCTGTTTCTGCAAGAAAAATAATTTCTATATTATGTTTTTTGCAGATATCTGTTTATCAGAATCTGTATCATGAGTCTGTACCTTAAGATACTTGCACTGTAATTTTAGAATTTAGGGTTTCCTAGCGCTTTTGAGTAAACTAGCAAGAAGAAGAGAATGCCTCCTATGATTGTGTACATATCCTCTACCATACTATTCACTAAAATGTTCAAATACTTATTCAGTATCTAATATAACTAAGCACAAATATTTATGCTTGAAAGAAAAAATAATTATTTTTTAACGTTGGCTATTTTAGGTCAAGGGTGTTCAGATGTCTGGAGAAAGACCACTGAGTTTTGCGACCATCACATAGTGTTCCACTGTGGTAAATCAAGTTCACGTCCAAGTTAGTTCAGTTTTTTATAGAAGAGTTTAGATATTAGTGCACTAAAATATAGAAGTTTCAGTCATGCATATTATAAATTGGCATATATGGATATTATATTATGTTTACCATCAAAAATCTTGTATTATTTACTTACCATACAATATGCCTTTTTTCTTCTTTTTTGGGTCACACCTGGCAATTCTCAGGTTTTACTTCTAACTCTGAACTCAGGAATCATTCCTGCTGGTGCATGGGAGACCATATGAGATGCCCGTGATTGAATTCAGGTTGACTGCATGCAAGACAAATGCCCTACCTACTGTACAATCACTCAGACACTACAATAGACCTTTACACCTTCCCCAATCCATTCTGTTAACCAAAATCACATAAATTTAAACATTACTATTAAAAAATAAAATAATAAATATTACACTTAAACATTAATTTGTTTAATTACATTTATTAAGTTAACTTCTCTACATGCCAATATTATGAAATCATATGCGTCTGAATATTTCTCCATCTATTTTACTAAGGATATATATATATATTTCTCCATCTATTTTACTAAGGATATATATATATTTGTGTGCATATATTTGCATAGTTCACAGAAAAATGAAAGACAAAAGATACAAGTCGCATTAGTCTAATATTTTTAGATATATTGTGATATTAGAAAAAATGGTTAACTTGTTGAAGCCACATTATTGGAAAATATATACTGCAAACCAACAGTGCCCTTTCTCAAACAGAATTTTTTGTTGGAAAGATAGAAAGTTAAGCAGGATGCTTGCCTTGCATGTGACCACCTCAGGATTGTCCCATACAGTCCACCACGCCTCATTAGGAGTATTCCCTGAGAACAGTCAGGATTAAGTCACAAGTACCATCTAGTTCAACTAAAGGCTAAATAAAATACAAAATACAAGCATTCCAGAATTAATAAAGCATTTCATGCAGAACATCTTAATAAACATAATGTTAAATACAGCAGACATTTGCTTTAATGAAGTTACATTATGGATTTGTTTTTTAATGAGTAAACAAGCATGAGAAGTATAGTTGCAATAACTAAAATATATGGGATATGGAAACAGGTTCTAGAGATTAACTTTCAGAAAATATTGTGATTCAAATAAGAGTCTCATCGTTGCTACATTGTCCATCACTATTACTGTTTCATTGCTATCATTCAGCCTGAAAAAATTGTTTTTATATGCTTTAGGCCTTGGGTCACTATGTTGCATCATTTGTCTTAATGTGGTTGATGGTGAAAGTTAGTTCTTGGTTGGTGGACTAAGATCTAAAAGAGATCTTTCATCTGTGCTAACCTTCCCCACTCCACTACCCAACTTAAAAAAACATGTATATGGCATTGGTGAATTTCTCTACTTGGCAAAACATAAAACACTTTTCCAGGCTTCACCACAAAGAGAATTAAGCATGTCCTACTAGAAATTGAACTCCCATTTGACCCAGCCATACCACTCCTGGGAATCTACTCTGGGAAACCAAAAATACGCAGCGGAAACACCATCCCTACTTTTATGTTCATAGCAGCATTATTCACAATAGCCAGAATCTGGAAGCAACCAGAGTGCCCGAAAATCGATGACTGGATAAAGAAGCTTTGGTACATCTACACAATGGAATACTATGCAGCTGTTAGGAAAAATGAAGTTATAAAATTTGCCTATAAATGGATGGACACGGAGAAGATTATGTTGAGCGAAATTAGCCAGAAGGAGAGAGACAGACACAGAATGACTGCATTTGTCTGCATAACATAAATATATATGTACATATTAAGATACCAATATCCAAGGTCAAGTGAAACATATATCAGGAGGTCTTGTCAAAGGTGGAAATTATCACAAACGTGTGGGAGTCAGAGTCTAGGTAAGACAGAAAATGGAACAGTGTGCTAACAATTGTCGAGGGTACTAATGCCAACCTAGAACTGAGCAAAAAGATACACATGACAACCCTTTAATGTATGTTCTGTAATCCATAGTCTGGAGGGGAAGGAAAAGAGAAAGAGAGAGAAATGGAAAGAAATAAAGAATCTGCCATGGAGCAGGGCTGGGGGAGGGGGAGGGAACCGGGACGTTGGTGGTGGGAGATGGGCACTGGTGGCGGGATGGGTGCTGGAACACTGTATGACCAAAACCCAAATATGAACTTTTTAATTGTATATCTTTGTAATTGTAAAAATAAAAAATTAAGTTCGGAAAAAAAAAAAACATGTACATGGCATTGGTGAATTTCTCTACTTGGCAAAACATAAAACACTTTTTCCAGGCTTCACCACAAAGAGAATTAAGCATGTCCTATGCAACTTTTTGGGGAGGGAGACTTAGAAATATGATTGTTTATTTAACTTGTCTTTTTTGGCTTCTTTGTTGATTTTAATCTGAATCCTCCTGCTATGATAAACCACAATCAAAAGGTCAGTGTTTCAGAGTCCTTCTTACTTTTTACCATTAAGTATGAGGGAGATCTGAGAATGTATTGACAAAACAAAAATTGTGAAAACCAACACATTTCCAAGAAAAGTCTAAGAACTTTTGGTGATAAACATCATACTTTTTAAAAGAGCTATGGCTTTTCTACACATGTCAATTGCAATGTACAAAAAATTGCTATCCTGTGGGCATATTTACATCCTTTTTGGTAAAGAACATACAGAAGTCATCAGGTATCTTTTACCCAGTGTTCAACAAAATTGTTTTACTATGTTGGGAGTATTCATATCTCATGAAAAATAAAGCATACCTATGTTCTATGTTTGAAATATTATTAACAAAGTGTCTTAGTAATGAGTTTTTACCATTTATTCTCAGTGAAGTGCACATTTTGAGAATCTTTCTGTTGTCATTAGAAGCTGTCCTATGGAGAAGATATTGATCTGTCTTTTCTCTTGTCTCAGTGGGCAGCTCTTCCTTCAGCTTAGCTTGTAATAAAACCTAAGCCTCCTGGTGAGGAAATGTCATTGGTTTGGTATCTTCTAAGTAGAGATTCCATTGGGACCATCACTTTATACCTATGGCTCCCCAGTTGAATGTTTTTCTCTTGCATTCTATGTAATATATTAACTGATGCTGATTTGAATTGCTCTTACAAACCTTTGCTGTTATGTTATAAAGAAGTTTCTGTAAACTGTCTGCCATAGTTGTTAAGATTTTAGGTGTAAACCTTAAACTCATGTTCAAGTTCTTTTCCATTTTGTTTTGCTTACAATAAATGTGAAATCGATTGTATATCCACATATGAAACATTAACATCTTTTATTTAATTTTATGATATTTATATTCATATGAAAGTTAGGGCATTCATATGAATATGAATATACAGTATACACTATTTTGTAACCACCTTAGGAAGTATAAATGAAACAACTTATTTTTCTTTAGTTTTGACTTTAAAAAATATATGTTCTAATAAGAAATTAGATTGAATATATTGTAAATATTAAAATGTGTAAATTGGGAAGAAAAAAAGCTGATGCTAATTTTTAAGGGTATAAACCTTGTGGGTATATCAAATTGTTATTTTCCTTTTGGCACATGTTTCTTACTAGGAATGGATCTCAGCTACACAGTGAAATAAACCTGATGATTTTCCATAGCTGAGCAACAAGCTGTTGCATTTGAGGCAGTTGTAATATTCATGTGTTACATTTAGGTTTATTTTTAAAATATTTCCCTGTCTAATGAGATTTATGTATTTCCTTTTACATTGGAATTATCTACATGATTTATAGCTTTATTCTGATCATCTTATCTTTTAATTTTAACTGTGTAAAATAAAAAAGTGCATAATGTTGTGTTTTGATCATTCTGATTTTGACCACAGGGCATATGCATTATTCAAGTAGCAGACCAACTGGAACACAAATATGGCACAGAAGTATTTTTTATTATGGTCATATAGAATTATTTGAATTTCATTAGCTTCTGCTGGTTTGTGCCTAAAAGAAATATCTTTCATTACCATTACAAAATTCAAACCTTCCATTCTCTGAGAGAGTGCTGAATTGAATCTTAGGTTTAGTAAGATAATTAAGGATTAATATGTTTAAATAAGGGAATATTTATAATACACAAATTAATTTATTTAAATAATTAGTTTGATTTTTATTTCAAACCAAAATGTGGTCATTCTGGAGAAAGGACTATCTCAGCAGGGACTCCAGATTTTATACTTCTGATTTTATTACCTTGGGAAATTTAATTTCCTTATGTATGAAATGAAAATAATAGCATATATATGCATATTTATAATTATATATATTTACATATATATGTATATATGACTTCCTGAAATCAAGTTCTAGAATATATGCATGTATGTGTGTTTCAGGCTTTTCCTGAAATCAATTTCTTTCTTTTTTTTTTTTTTTGCGTTTTTTGGGTTACACCAGGCAATGCTCAGGGGCTACTCCTGGCTCTGCACTCAGGAATTACTCCTGGCGGTGCTTGGGGGACCATATGAGATGCCGGGGATTGAACTCAGGCTGGCACAGGCCAGCCGCATGCAAAAGCAAATACCCTACCTGCTGGGTATCACTCCGGCCCCCTGAAATCAATTTCTAGTGAAGTCACTAGAAATAGTTTTTAATTAGAAAAATTGCTCTAATGGATTAGTGTGTGATCTCATTGACTTAAAAATATTAGCAGCAGCAACATATTTACCACCTGCCAACCATCAAGGTTAAATTGTTTTTAGTTATTATTTTCCTCATAAAATCATACTAATTTTAAAATCATAGAGTAAGATTTATTCTCTTTAACCTCTATATTTTAATTATATTTGATCGCTTTTCTTAATATCCATTGTATACCTATATGACTCACTTTTACGCTTTTCTATCATATTACCTTTGGCTGACTAATTCTGTTTCTTGAACTCTCCGGTTCTATCTCTCCATGTTACTATCACAAAGGCAACTTTCTTTAGCAAAATAGAAAAATATGGAAGATCACTGAAGGAAAGTGCTCTAGGGATTGAGACTGATAGATATGGTTTTGACTTAACTTCTTTCCTTTAATTATTCTATTTTGAAAATAAGTATTCTCATCAGGTTAGTGAGTAGTGTTCATTAAAACCAATACCTATAGTAAATATTTATAGTCTAGATTTCAATGAAAGATTTCAATCACCAATAGTTGGATTGATCAAAAAATGCAGTAATTCTCATTAAAAACATCTGTATTTACACATTTCTTGTAGGTTATTGCTATATTCAAATTCATTGCTATTTATTCAGTAAGTTTTTTATTTGTTTATGTTTTTATATAGGTCAGTCACACTCCTCCCATTTCATTTTCTGATATGCATGATTTCTCCACAGGGCAATTTAGATTTTATTTTAGTCTGGTCCACTGATTTTATTTTCCTTTTTGTGTGTGTGTTTTTTTTTTGGTCACACCTGGCAATGTTCAGGTGTGAACATTGATTACTCCTGTCTCTGCACGCAGGAATTACTCCTGGGAGTTCTCAGGGGACCATAGGGGATGCCAGGATTGTATCCGGTGGCCACATGCAAAGCAAGGGGTGTCCCCACTGGGCTATTCCTTTGGCCCCATACCTTTAATGTCAAAATTATGCTTTGAACACCTTTTCATCAACAAGATACAGAGTTACTTGCTATAAGGTTTCTCTGACTCCACAATGAATTCAGAAGATAATTCTTATTTTATAAAAAATTTATTTCCCCTTCTCTTCTTTTCACTCATCATAAATACATGAATAACACATTTTCTAGGACATTTATAATGTGAATGCCCATTTGCATATTTAAAATTGTAGATTTTCCTCTAAATTTTCTATGTATAGAATGCTGAAACTCATTACCAATTGCTGAAAATCCATATGGCCTTTGATATCAATAACCTCAATTTTAAATCTTCATTGTAATCTACATTAATAAATGATCCTCATGAAAGTTTGATTAGTAATTTGTAATTCATATAAATACATTTTATATATTTGTATATATTCATACCTTTTTAATTTTTGCTTTTTGTGTCATACCCGGCAATGCTCAGGAGTTACTCCTAGCTCTGCATTCAGGATTTACTCCTGGTGGTACATAGGGGACCATATGGGATTCCTGGGAATCAAACCGGGGTGGGCTGCATGCAAGTAAAATGCCCTACCCACGTCCTATCGCTCCAGCCCCCTTTATACCTAATATATATGCAGCAATATACCACAATATTCTATATATATTTTAATTGTAATTGAGATTTTGAAGTACCATTCTTCAAGTATATATCACCTGGATGCAAATTTATTTATTCCTTTTATAACTTTATATTCACACCACTGAATTGAAGGTCTCATAATTACTCTTACAGAATTGGCTGTATGGTAATTGCACCTACTGCTTCAGAAACTTAAACATCAAAATTACATGTGCTTCCACTACTATTTTATCTAGAATCCAAAAGTGTTTAACTTGATATTTATCTCAACTCTGATCCTTATATTAGGAATATAATCATGCAAATGTTCATATATGGACACCAAAAGGTATCAGATTATTTGTTGACGATGTCACTTATATCACTCTTATATCACTTGTCTTCCCGTTGTTCATCGATTTCCTCGAGTGGGCACCAGTAACAACTCCATAAGTGCTGTTGCAAGAAAGTGTACCCTAGGATATCTAATTGCTCCGGGAACAGGAAAAGCCTCAAACCATTCCTTCAGGTCATGGGAATGAGGTCCATAACTGTTACTAGTTTTTTGGCATATCAAATAAAATAAGGGTAGCTTGACAGGCTTCGCTGTGTATGTGGTATATGAGCCCTCAGAAGAAGGCTCTCATCTAGAGCATTTAATGACGAAACTCAAAGGAGAAAGATAAGGTTTTCTCTTAGGTGGAGCTCTGAGGAGCTGTGGAGTCTGGATGTTGAAAATGACTGACTTTGTGGTGTGGGGGTTGCTCCGACTTCCTGCAAGGCTCACTGGGATGATGGGTATCAGCAAGAACATGCCTCAAACTGTATACAGTGTATAAATGTGAAAGGTCCTGGGAAGGACCTGATCCTAACATCTAGTACTATCTAAGACTGTTGAGCAGCCGTTGTGCAGCTGCACGCTGACCAAGCTGTGGGTGTGGCATGTCGCTCTTCCAGGGTAACTGGCATGGAGGTGGAGGAAAGGATGGAGGAGCCCAAATCCTGGCTCCAAATCCAGCCAGCATGACCCCTCCCCCACATGTGTGAGCGAACTCTTAGAGCAATGTTTGACTCAGCCAGGGGCGGCCGGGCCCCTTACCAACCACTGGAGGTCAGCTTCATGAATTGCTTCCACTTGGGTCTGAGCAGCACAGCTGTGGGTCTGGAATGTTGGGAGGGGGCCACGCTGGCCAGACTTGGAGTGGGAATTTGGGCTCTCTGCCTTTTCCTCCACCTCCATGCCAGCTACCCCGGAAGAGAGACAGGCCAGACCCACAGCTCCATTGGCAACCCTGGAAGAGATCCAGACCCAACCACTCCAGACCTACAGCTGCATAGCTTGGCCCCACGTGGAAGCAACCTATGAAGCTGACCTCCGGTGGTTGGTAAAGGGCTTGGCCAGCCCCTGGTCAAATCCAACATTGCTCCAAGATGATGATTAAGGGGGTGAAATGGTTGCCTCTTTCCTTGCAAAATTTCATGTAATTTTAGTGCACTTATCACTCCTAAACTTGCATTTGTCACAATCACATGCATTAAATATATTTTTTAATTTTTATCCCTATTTTATCTTAGATAACATGGTTACAATAAAGGTAAGTTTATGCATTTGATATACCAAGTTATTGTCTCTAACTTTCGACCAAAGTACCAAAGGCCTTCCTACACTGTCTTAATGTCATTCTAGTCTGCCTCTTCCTTCAACTCTCTGCCTCCTATCCAACCAAGCCTCCACTGCTCAGCTTTATAATCTCAGTTCCATAGTCAAAGTCCAAGCAATAGTGTAATACTCATTGGACACTGACCATTTTATTCTTTTTCCTTTTTGTATATCCTCAATGAGCAAGATCATGTGGTGTTTGTTCTTCCTTTAAACTTTTTTTATTATAACGAAGGTAATTTATCTACAATTGTACTAAAACTTACGGTCTTGGTAAACACAGTTACTTCATCACCATTTCTCCACCACAGAGTGCCCAAGAGCCACCATGCTTTTTTGTCTTATAGGTGACACATCCTTTAATTTTATAGTCTCAATTTGTACTCCAGTACTTGGTTTGTTAAGAACTGATATTATTTACTCTTTCTTTTCCCCCTATTTTCAATACAGATGAGCTAGATCATCCAGTACTTGCATATTCACATGTAGTTAATTTCGCTACAGGTTTGTGTAGCAATTTTGATGTCCTCCTGTTCCATCCTAGTTGTTGTATGTATAGTTGTTGTATGTATCCTATCCTAGTTGTTGTATGTATAGTTGTTGCATCTTGTCCTCAGCTGCAAAGTATTATATTCCATATATATTATACATCATAGATAATGAATCTGTGGTAGACATATTCAAAGTGAATGGTTAAAGAATCTGAATATACCACAGATAATTTTATCCATTCACTTCATTTTCAATGGATATTCGTCCTTTAATCTATTGTTCTAAGCACTGCACTAAATATAAGTGTGCATATATCTTTTTGGATCAGTATTTCTGTGTCTTGGGTAGAAAACAAGAGATGAAACCACTGATTATAAAGTTGACTTTAATTAAATATCCTACCCTATGTTTATTCATTGAAAATAATAATGTGGGGCCCAAATGACAGTCCAGCAGGTAGGTCAGGCATGCTGCCAGACCCAGGTTTGATCCCCGGCATCCTCTATGGTCCCCGAGAAATGCCAGGAGTAACTCCTGAGTGCAGAGCCAGGAGTAACCCCTGAGCAATGGCAGGTATGACCCAAAAAATTTAAAAAAAGAAAGAAAAGAAAGAAAAGAAAAGAATAATGTGATAGGAAGTCATTACCCTCCAAATTCTGGGGAAGTTAACTTTGCATTAAAATTGTACTTGTGATAAAAAATGAGTAAGTACAGAAAAATATCTTTTCTATTATTGTAGATTTTTATTCAATATTAATTTGATTTTATAATGAATATGACAGTTACTTTTACTTTATCTTTGTTTTAGTTTTTATAGTAACTTTGACTAAGCATTTTATCCCTTGTTCTGCTTAACAACCACTTCTGGCAGTGCTCAGGAGACCATCGGTCATACAATGGATTAAAATGTGGTTGGCCAGGGGCCAGAGCGATAGCCCAGCGTGTAGGGTGTTTGCCTTGCACGAGGCCGACCCATGCCGGCTCGGGTTCGATCCCTGGCATCCCATATGGTCCCCCGAACACCACCAGGAGTAATTCCTGAGTGCAGAACCAGGAGAAACCCCTGAGCATTGCCGGGTGTGACCAAAAGAAGCAAAAAATAAAGATGTGGTTGGCCATAATCTTAACCTCTATACTATTTATCTGGTTTTATCATTTAATTCTTGATACTAATAGATGGAAGTCATTATTTCCTTTCTGATGAGATAGCTAAATGTTATTTAATTATAGACCAATGTAGACAGAATTCTTGTCCAGTGTGTTACTTAGTTTTTCTAGTTAATGATATAGCTCTGGCATATACAAAAGTGAATAATATTTATCAATAAATAAAAAAGGCATTCAATATTTTCATTTTAGACTCATTAACTAAATAATTTTGTTTTTTAGATTTTAATGAAAAAGTCCTGTGAATAGTTATGAGCTTTACCCAACCGGGCATCTTCAAAATTTATTGTTTTATTATTCTAAACAATCATATGACAAACTTTGAGAATAAGTCATCTGCATTCTTTTTACCTTTTTTTTTAGGGAGAGGTAAATAATGATAATATTCTCATTTTATTTTCTAAGATCTTGCATAATTCATTTGTATAAGTTGGATTAAGAGAGATGAATCAAATGTGGTATGTCACTCGGCTGAAAATAAATTAGACGAAAAGATTTGAGTCTATAATAATACTTTATTAATCTGAGGAATAAAATATACAAATTAATTACCCTTGATTATGTTGAAAGTTCTATGGTCTAAAAAACTTTTGTTCAACAATAATGTTCATAATGCCCAAGAGAAAAAAGAGGTGGGTAGAGGTGAGGCGTCGAAGGAAAGAGTAGATAAAGAATGAGATATTGATAGACAGAGGAGCAGTGAAGAACACATACCAAAGAGGAGGTAGAAACTATACTAGGGATCACATTCATAAGTTACATACTTCTAAAATGAACACATGCATTTCTCCACTGAACATTTATCTTCTCAGCACATGTTCTTTCAATTTAATTTATAGCCACTGACATGCATTTTTGTCAATAAATATATACAAGTTAAATCCCAAAGTTACTATGTAATTTACGTATGTTATATACTAATAAGAATAAAGTGGACTTACTATATATAGTAATTGACATATAGTGACTCTTGCAGTCTCACTAAATCCCAAGTCAGCTCACAGTTGGTTATTTAGTATAAATGTTTTGAAAACATATGTAAAGGCAGGATTTCATGACTCTTAGTAATTTCAGACCAGAAAGGAAATTAATACTGATTTTCAGTTGCTTTTCCCTGAATCCCAACTACTAAATACCATATAATTAATAGCAAGTATATATCTAATCAGGAAAATTTCATAGCAAAAGGCAATAGTAGTGATAATTGCTATAGAATTTTTGAAATTATGTCTTTTAAACAAACAAGGGTTATGGTTATATTAAAAATGAAATTATGAGTATTTCCACTTAGTGTCTATGTAAAAAGAGTGAAATATATTTTTAACGACCATTATTAATGCATGCGACCACATGCAAGAATATTACATAATAGTGATCTACAACTTACCATGGTGATGTCTACAATATTTTTTAATCTTTCTAATGATTCCTGAAGAAAAGCCAACACAAATACATTTCTTGATTTATTTTTTTTCCATAATACTGATTCTAGTATTTTACTATGAATGAATATGAATGTATTAAAGGTTATACCTTCAAAGGTTTAGAAATTTATAAGAGAACAAAAACATGGTGAGTTTAATAATTTTAAATGCAAAAAAATTTCATAGCATTGATTCTAATTAAATTTTTTTGTTAAATGACCTTAAAAAGTTATAAATTTCAGCAATTTCACTGTTCACTGTCTACACCCAGAAAGGAAAAATACTTATTCAAAAGAACATATGCCCAGCATCATTCATTGTAGCACTTATTACAATAGCTAAAATAAGAATCAAACTAGATGTTCAACAACAGATGAATGGCTTATTAATATATCAATATACAGAAAATTATATATTCTATATATTAAATATTATATATTCTATATATATTTGAATAATATATATATTGAATATTATATATTCTATATATTGAATAATATATATATAGAATATTATATATTTTATGTATTTAAGTGAGGATCCACTTCAGACCCTCAGTTGCGCTGCTTGGCTGGCCCCATGTGGAAGCAACCCATGGAGCTGACCTCCCGGTAAGGGGCTCTGCCATCCCCTGGCCAATTCCAACATTGCTCCAAGGGTTTACTCTCATGAGTGGGGTAGAGACCATGCTGGCCAGACTCGGAGTGGAGTTTTGGGCCCTGCCCTTTCTTCCGCCTCCATGCCAGTTGCCCCAAGAGAGAGACCCACCCACACCAGACTCAGCTAATTTGCAACCCCGAAAGAGATCCAGACCCATCCTCTTCAGACCCTCAGCTGCACTGCTCGGCTGGCCCCATGTGGAAGCAGCCTATGGAGCTGACCTCCTGGTAAGGGGGCTCGGCCATCCCTGGCCGAGTCCAACATTGCTCTAAGGGTTTGCTCTCATGAGCGGGAGAGAGACCATGCTGGCTGAACTCAGAGTGGAGATTTGGGCCCTGCCCTTTCCTCCGCCTCCATGCCAGTTGCCCCGGAAGAGAGAGGCCCACCCACGCCAGACCCACATGTCCCTTGGTGCATGGCCACTTTGTGGCTGCACAATATTTTTATAGTATACTGAATTTTGCATAAGGTTCTTCCCAATTTCTTTCACATTTATACATAGTAAACAGTTATAGACATGTTTTAACTGATATCAGTAAGCCTGGCAAGAAGCCAGAGCAAACCACACATCATGCAGTTAGTCATTCTCAACATCCAGACTGCATAGTTCCTCAGAGCTCCATCTAAGAGAAAACCTGATCTTCCCCTTTAAGTTTTATCAGTAAATGCTCGGGTTGAGAGCCTTCTACTGAGACTATAACACCTACACGGTAAAGTCTGGCAAGCTACCGTGTTTTATTTTCTTTTATGCCAAACACTAGTAACTATTATGGACCTCAGTTCCATAACCTGAAGAATGGTTTCATTCTCCTCCTGTCCCTGTAGCAAGTAGATGCCCTTGGGTTGCACTTTTTTGTGACAGGACTAATGGAGACGTTACTAGTGCCCACTCGAGCAAATTGATGAGCAATGGAAAGACAGACAGTGATAGAAGATTATATAAGTAATTAATAGACAGTATAAATATATAGTATATATGTCTATATGTGTGTATATGTGTGGTATATATATATGTACACACACATATATATATATTTATGTATACATAAAGTAAAATTCTATACAGCTGTAAGGAAAGATGAGCTTATGTAATATGCTGCTATGAGGTCGAAAATGAAACATCATGTTGAATGAAGTAAACCTGAGGAAGGTCAAAAACAAGATACCTCACTTGTTTGTGGAACAGAGATGAACTGAATGAGGAAATGCAATGTAATATAGGGAGTATGCCTAGATGAGCCTTGAAACAAGGTATACAGTGGAGAACTAAGAAGAAAATATTCAAGGGAGGAAGGAAGAGGAAAATAGGGGAAATAATAGGGGGAGACAAGAGTCAGGGGCCTCAGTCAAATTAAGGATATGGATTCTTGGTATTGCTTTATAATCAAAGCACAGAGTCAAGAAGACTGAAAATATGAGTACTGAACTACAACCACAGAAAAAAAATGTGCCTGTTAAGGTGGCCGGATGTGGCTGTGCGGTTGGGTGTGGGGACCAATGGAACACTGTTGGAGGGAAGTTGACACCAGTGATTTGATTGGTCTATATCAAACATAAATTACAGCTGACTTCAGACTTCACTTTATATTTTGAGACCCAAATATTATATTTCATGACTTGAAATCAATGAATTGTGTGCATGTAATTTATTACATTAAAAATGAGACATATTTGGTAAATCACAGCTGTTCCTTCAAGTTTCTATAAATACAATTTTCTGAATTGGCAATAGCCACAAGAAAAGCAGTTTTATTTCAGTCTTGATATTAAGGCGCAACATTAGGGACATAGTTCATGTGCAAGCTTGTAACTGCTTGATATGCATTTAATTACATCTAACTGGATACTTAAAATGCATTTTGACAGCAGGTCTGATCACTAATAAAAGAAAAAATTAATAAGTTTTTGAAGAGTTAGTATAATCTTGTATGTAAAATGCTGACGTTTTCATGATAGTCTTAATGCAAGGTTGAGCAGGAATATCAGAAAACAGTCAAAAAGATAATAAGTTATTTGTTGGGTGAAATTTAGATTGTTTCACTGAACAACATTTTTTCAAGTACAATTAATAAAAATAAAGTATGTGCAAGATGGTGATTATTTCAGATTATTTTCTCTTTGTAGATCAAATACATACTTAGATAATATATATGTACAGAATTTGAGACATTTGATGTTTGAACCCACAGACTAGATTTTCTCTAGGTATGGGTAAGCCTTATTGTAGGCAGTCTCAGAATGTATTTCTTGATTCTGTAGCTCAAAGAGTAAGAAACTTGAGCAGTAAATCATTATCTATTTGACTAACCTGTAATTTTCTTCAGCTAGATAATGTCAGTCATTTTAATTCCATTTCTCTGCATATTCTTTTTCCCCCTGAGCTCTTTAACATTTCACAGTCTTCACAAAATGGAATATGTCCATAATGCATCCCTTATTACTACCTTTCCGAGTGCCCCTGGGGCATCATCTGCTTGAAAGTGCTCTCCTGTCAGCAGTAGGGGATTAGGGTGATTGCCAACCCAAAAAAAAAAGCATCACCACTATTTTTATATGGCATTTTCTCTTGTTTCTCAACATTTGCATTAAAATCAATTCAAAGATAGCAAGTCTGATGTTATAAGCAACATAATAAAGTCTTGTCTGGAACTGATAAAAAAAGATTGCAAATGTTTCTTATAAACTGCAGGATCAATACAGCTATGATCTACATAAAAAGTTGGATTAAATATCAAACAAAGTAGTGATTAGTCTTGTCTGAACTAGCTATAAAATAGGGCTTGTGTATTCAGATAGTTAGAATACTTTATATATTGTGAAAATAAGGATTCAAATGAATATTTTTATTTTAAAATGCAAAAACATAAATGTTGAAATATTAAAATTGAAAGTGTTCATTTAGTTTTATTTAGATGTTTTATATTATACTTTCA
The DNA here is from genome assembly GCA_021461705.1 of Cryptotis parvus. Taxonomy (NCBI): domain Eukaryota; kingdom Metazoa; phylum Chordata; class Mammalia; order Eulipotyphla; family Soricidae; genus Cryptotis; species Cryptotis parvus. The sequence continues at coordinate 93,354 of JAJIBD010006295.1, read as the reverse complement.
AGTACATTAACACTGAATTTTATTTATTCACTAAGCCCCAGATAAGCCAAGGTGAATATATAATATATATATATGTATGTATATATATATGTATATATATATATATATATACATACATATATATATATATATATCAGTATAACAATCAGTATCCAATGTTAAAAAAATAATCCTTCCTTACTCTTCTATTGTTTACGGTCACTATCACTTCCCTAACTCTGTGCTGTGCTGTGATGAACTGCACTGCTCTTTACTAGTTTGCTTAGAATCTTTGCTCACTTCTCTCTTAGTCTGTGACACACAAAGGGATGGTTGATTTTCCAAGCTGTTTCTAAAAATTAAATTTCATCTTTCATAAGAATGATTAAAGTAATTTTATTGAGTATTATTTACATTGTCAGTGTCAAATTATATAATTTCCTTTAATAATCATATACATCTTAAGAGTTACATATAATTATCTCAATTAATGTGTCCAGAGAGGTATAGATAATGCGGGTTTTGAATTCAAATTCAAGCTGAAGACTACATTGAAAACTAAGTTTCTTTACCAAAAGCTTTGTGTTTCACAGGTTTTGCCCAGTATTTATCATATTAACTAATAAATTATGAATAATGAAGCATCATTAAATAATTAAAAATTAATGAGAAAGTTCTATGTTTAAAAGCCTAGTTATACTTGCTGCACTTAACTCAGGTATTAGACTCCTCTATTCTGTTTTCTTGGAGGAATGTTGGACTTAGCCAGTGGCTGGCCAAGTCCAACATTGCTCCAAGGGTTCGCCACACATGCGAGGGAGGGGCCACACTGGCCGGACTTGGAGTGGAGATTTGGGCTCCTCTGCCCTTTCCTCCACCTCCATTCCAGTTACCTCAGAAGAGAGACCCATGTCAGATCCACAGCTCCATCGGGTGCGTGGCCGCTCTGCAGCTGTGCGACATTCTTAGATACTACTGATTTTGGGATCAAGTCCTTTTCAGTTCTTTAACATTTATACACTGTATACAGTTCTAGCCAGGTTCTAACTGATACCTGTCATCCCAGTAAGCCTAACAAAAAGCCAGAGCAACCCACACATCAAGAGGTTAGTCATTCTCAACATCCAGAGTCCATAGTTCCTCAGAGCTCCACCCAGGAGAAAAGCTGATCTTTCCCCTTTAAGTTTCATCAGTTAATGCTTGAGATGAGAGCCTTCTACTGAGTATACCACCTACACGGCAGAGCCTGGCAAGCTACCGGTGTTTTATTTGATATGCCAAAAACTAGTAACAATTATGGACCTCAATTCTATGACCTTAAGTATGGTTTGAGGCTCTTCCTTTCTCTGGAGCAAGCAGATGCCCTTGGGCTACACTTGCTTGCAACAGGACGTATGGAGATGTTACTGGTACTCTCTTGAGCAAACTGATGAACAACGGGAAGACAGTGATACAGTGATACAGTGATTCTGTTTTCTCAGACAATTAACAAGTATTTTCACTGAAAAAAATGCAGGTATTGTAAACTCTTTTAACAGTAAGAATAAAAGTAACAAATTAACAATAAATTTTAGATTAGTTTTTGGAATAAAAATATTTACACAAATAGGGAAAATATATTTTGTCATTTGGCAATAGAATTTAAATATTCTTAAAAACCTCCAAATTGCCATGCTTAGAATATAACATATTTGGACATCTATTCTCACAATGTACTCAGAGCAGAGTTTTACTTTTATCATATTATAAACATGTTAGTGATTATGTGTAATACTCACCAATAGTATGCTTTTACCTTTGGTAACAGTAGGAAGAAAAAAGAGAAGTGAAGCTGCCATTATATTAAAGATAACGTTTTGGATAGATCAGAGTTTTAGAAAATAGCAACATGCAAATAGAAAATGGGTGCATTAATAGTTTAAATATGCATTAGATTTGATAAATACTAGGCAATGTAGAAAAACATATTGTTTCTAGAAAAGAGTAAAATGTCTGGATAACTAGTTATTTATTTTAAAAACAAATAATCAAGCATCAGAAGTCAATTTTATTACATTGATCACTATAAAATAAAGTCAATTAGAGATTATGTAAATGGCCCTTATAAATACTGTATTCTTACATATTCTTCCAATTACATGATTTCATTGTTAATGGAGGAGGTAAAATGATTCATGATAACAATTTCTTATGATAACTGCTAAAGCATACTATATAAATTACACTATTTTGAAGAAGTACAGACACCTAAGTAATCTAAAATCATTATTAATGGTATTAAAGAAAACTTTGAAGTTGTTCTTATAGCTGAGAAGCACATAAATGTATTCCTTGGATTTGTCCTATTGACAAATCGTTAGCCTATATTAGAATTTTATAATTGCCTTTTTTTCTATTTTCTGGCTTGGGGTCACTTCAGAGAAGTGATCAGCATCTGCATTCTGCTCAGTTCTTGGGGTCACTGCTGGCTCTTCATGCTTGAAAACCAGGCAGACTTGGATTAGACATGGGACTTCTGTATATAAAGGCCTTCTCCAGCCATTTCATTTATATCCCCAGCCAGAGATATTAAAATGTTTGTCATTTACTTATATTAAATATTTCCTTATGCAAAGCACAACAGAGTAGTTAAAATGAACTAGTGCATAAAGTTCAGTAAATAATAAATATGATCACCTTATGATCTTTATAACAACATATTTCCTTCAATTTAATCAATTTTTGTCTTAAAAAAGTGAATTTCATTCAACATATTCTGTGCACTTACTGACATTTTTTAAAATATCAATTTCTTAGTTATCAAGCCACATTTTTTTTTATTTCTTTTTACAGGTACTATGGTATTATTCATTTCTTCTAAATAATTATTTAAATATTATCTGTCATTCATGAGTATGTATTTTGACTTCTCTGCCATGTTTTATTAACAATGGCCAAAATATTGCATCTTAGGAACCTAGATATAACTTACAATGGTCCTTTTACAATAGAAAATTGCCAAGTGGGAATAGCTATGTCCTTCATTCAAAGATTCACTATCAGCCAGCAGTTTTCAATTTCCAAAAAACTCTGACCTGACTTCACTCAGTTAGGAGTTATCATCATCTTACAGAAAAAAAATCCATCCATTTTTAAATGGAAGTACATTTTCTCATTTAGACATCCTCCCAAAAGGCATAAAAAGTAATTTTCTACTCTTAAAATTTCTGTGCTTAACATTTTATTTTGTCTGATCTTATAAAACATGATACAAGCATATTTTAGTAGTGTTATGTGGAATAGAAAGTATTCAGAATAATTACATACCTTTTAAAAGCACCAAAATGAAACTAAGTTCATTTTAAAATGATTCAAAAAATGATAAATTTTGAAATAATGAATGCAACTTTATCAATGAATTTCAATAAGCACTTACTCCAATTCATTTTTTGTTTAACACAACATTAAGAATCATTTTCACAAAAGCATAACTAGCACATTTTTATTCCATCTTTATTGTAGATATGATTAAAGTTCGAATATTTAACAAGATTGCTTCTAGAACAAATAGATGGTGGCATGGAATTATGAACAAATTAAAATTATTACATATCTGATAATCATATTTAGCCCATTAAATGTGACTCCATCTGAAAACATGTGAATAACCTTATGGAAAAGTATGTTATGTATCCTTTTGAAGTTTATACTGAAATATATTTACCTTGAAAGAATCAAGGCAAAAAGTTCATTAATAATTTTGGTATGTAGTGGATACTACCTTTTTAAACTATAGGTTGCTAACTTCATGAAGGAAGAATTATGGATAGGTCATTTTAATAACACCATTTTCAGAACCTAAAATAGTACCAGGCAGTAACTAAACCAATATTTCTGAATAGCTGAATGAATGTCAATATTGAAAGTATCAATGTATTTTCATTACTGAAACGATATAAGTTTTCCTTTTTTATATTGTATGTATCATTTGTATCATCCAGATAGAAGACTTTATCATCTGGATGCTAATTTTATTTAGGACCTTATTTACTGTCACAGTCCTGCTGCTTTCTTACTATATTTTAGCTACTCTGACTTTTAGTAATCCAACTTGATATGTCAAACAAGTCATATCCTAGCATTTACTACTACCTGTTATTTAATAGAACTGTTTTTCAGAAGAGGTGGGAGGTATGGCTGTGGGGTGGATGGTGTTGAGCAACACCTGACTGTGCTTTGTGCTAATCTCTGATTCTGTATTCAAGGCTCACTTCCAATGACTCTTAGAGGACCTTATGTACCGAGAGGGACTTAACCCGAATGTGACACTTGCAAGGCAAAAATATTAGTTGCTGTTATTCCATTCTTATGGAATAACATCACTGATCCACCACCAGGATCTCAACATACTACAAAGAAGTGATTATTGATGTCAAAAGAGGGTTTCAGCAGGGTGATACCATTTCACCAAAACTCTTCAGCACCACCCTTGAGAACATCATGCGACAATTATAATGGGAAGGAATGGGGAGTGAAGATAGCCGGTCAGCATCTACACCACCTCAGCTTCGCTGATATCATTCAAATAACACCAAACGTAAGTCTAGCTGCACAAATGCTGGCTGACTTCGACCAAGAATGTGGAAAGATAGGTCTACAGCTGAATCCCAACAAAACAATGCTCATGAAAAATGAACTAGTTCCAGAGGCCCCATTCACTCTCAATGGAACAAAAATCTCTAAATGCAGCAGTTATGTGTATCTAGGTCAAGAATTCAACATGATGAACGACCTAAAACCTGAGCTGCAGAGGAGGAAGAGAGCGGCATGGAACGCTTTCAAGAGCATCAAAGAAAGAGCTAAAAGGACAGAGAACCTCTGCCTCCAGGCACATCTTTTTGACTCCACTGTTCTCCCTGCATTAACATACCCCTCAGAGACCTGGGCCCTATGAAAGCAGGATGAGAATGCTATCGGGTGTCCCAAAGAGGAATCAAAAGAGCTATGCTTGAGTATCAAGCCACACTCAAATGAGAGAAGGAATCCAGAGTTCCGACCTCCGTCAACGAACCAGAGTCAGGGCGCTGTCTCATTTGCCAAGGCGTCGAAAATCAGATGGGCTGGACATGTAATGTTATTTGGAGATGACTGCTGGACTAGAGACATTACCGACTGGATTCCACGGAAATCTCTTAACAAAGATCAGACTTCTTTGTCAAGAACCTGAATGAACAGTTTGAGGCTCTTTGTATTTCTGAAGCAAACAGAAGCCATTGGGCTACACTGACACGTGATAAGGTCAAATGGAAACGTTACTGGTGCCCACTCTAGCAAATCGACGAATAATGGGATGTCAAGTGATCGAGTGACCAAGTGAACATCACTGACAGCGAGGATTGTTTGAATTCTAGCCCACAATTTTGTGTTCAGGACTTAGAAAACCTTTTTATATAAGAGCTTACTAGCGAGTGATTGGAAAAGTGAATACGGAGGCAGGGCAAGAAATCTGACCTTACTGTTGCAGGCTTAGAGTAGCTGATGCAAAATTCTTGCTGAATCTGGATGTTGATGTTAACTTAGAAAAGCAAGCAAATATTGGAAAATAGTCACCCAAAAGGGACACTTATGCTGTAGAGATCATATTAAGGAACAATGGTTAGAACAGTGACTACTTGAGACAAAAATAATAAGTAAATGAACATTTTTTTAAAAAGCAGGAAAAATAGACTGTGGGGTTGGAGAGATAGGCAGCTGATAGGCCCAGCACCTCACATGGTTCTCCAGCCTCAGCAGTGTAATCCCTGAGTGTTTGCTAGAATTAACCTCGAGCAGCAATGCATGTAACCTTCCCCAAAATAAGCAAACAAATAGAATGGAAGACTGCATCAGTTTCCTGTGAAGACTTTATTATCATCCAACCTGCTTCCTTCCACGAAGACCAACAGAACGATATTTATAGTTCATCAATGGTATTATTATATATTGCTACTGCTGGGGAAAATTGCAAAAGCAACAGATTCATTCTTTAGTTGTAATCTTACCACAAAAAAAGGGACCGAGGAGAATATAATAGGGATTGGGGGGGGGGGGGCATGGAGCACAGACAGTGTTGGAAAGAAGTGGATATACCAGGATATGGTGCTGGAATATTTCATGCATGAAGCCCTACTATTAGCAGTATTTTAAACCACATTGTCCAAAGTAAATGTCTATGCAATACACATAATATATAAACAATGCATAGATAAAATATACAAAGCATATATGTAATTTAGTTTAGCTTTTTATTTTTCTTTATTTACTTATTTTATAACACTGTTACTTACCAGATTGTTGATAATACAGTTGCAGTTATAAAATGTTCTAATACTAATCCCACCACCATTTGTGACCTTCCTTTCACCAATATCCCCAGTTTCCATTGCCAAGCCTGCCCCCTGAATTACTGAGAGAAAAGAGAGATAAGTTGCAGAAGTCATGAGACTAATCATTTCACTTTTAAGATGATGAAACTAAGAAGCGAGTGACGGCATGATTTAAAAAAGGAGTTTCACTGAGGGCTCTGAACCTATGTTAATTCAATTAATTCTTTATGAGGATAAGAAATGTTGACACAACAAGCCACTCCACACTTAAAAGGTGCTATAGTGCCACATATTTTGTGAAGTATTAGCAATATATTTGCTGATTTTGATTGCAATTATTTCCAAAGGGTATACATTCTATTCTAATTGCAAATTCATTTAAAATCAGCATTTCTGTTGATATTTGTCTCAAAATTCTAATTATTCCAAGACCTTTATATTTGTCCTAGAAAAAAATTTAGCTTATCCATCCAATATCCAGTCATTTTCAAGTAAATTTAAAAGTAAAGCAAAATCTTAATTATTGTCTAGGTTAATATGGATTATAATGTAGTTATATAAATTCAATTTTTTAAGAATCTGTACTATGTATGTTCTGTGGAGAGAATTTGCTTTATCAGTTAATTATGTAATTAGGATATTTTGGGGGGAACATATTACACACTTCATAGAATGGCAAGCTTCTTCAAAGCCATTATATCCTATCATATAATTAAAGTAATTAAACCTGCTGTTCAATAAAGAAAATACCCTTTGAATAATTAGTGAAAAAGACAGACCATAAGCAGTGTGTAATATGTTTCCTTTTACAGATTTGTTATTGAAAACATAACATTTCATGAAATAATATATATTCTTGATTACTATAATATGAAAATGATGATAAAGTATTTCTGACTATAATGAAAATATCAAAAACAATCTATAGACAGATAATATAATTTCAACACAATAGAATATAGTGTGCTTTGAGGAAATCTAAGATTCATTTTTCTGTTAAAGGACCCAAAGATAATGTTATAAAGATATTAAAATATTCATAGCTCTTAACTGGAAACTAAAAATATTTAATACATTTAAAAGCAAAATATAAAAATAATAATCCAAGTAATAGATTATGCTTCTTCTATTTATTATGATTTTTTCCCTAACCCCTATTTTAAGTTTATTAATAATAAGTTAATTTGGTGTATCCTAAATATACCTATTTCATCATTTCTAAGACTTATCATTACGAAATAAGTAGATTTAGAGTAATGTAAAGAAAATAAATATATTCTAGAGGAAAACACTAATACTTGCTTTTCAGTTTGAATCGTTTAATTACACAAATAAATAAAACATAGACTAGAAAGTGTGTTCGGTCAAAAAATGAAGTTTGAAGACATCCCAGATCATATACATCCCTTCAGTGAAAAACAGTCATTTTATTATTGTAATACATCTAGGTTAGGCACAGCATTGGCATACAAAGATTAAGTGTTCCAGGATCTGAGGAAATCAGTACCTGGATCTTGAAAGTCATAAATTCATTCTTGGCACACTGAAGATGTGTGAATAGCTTGAGAAGGCACTCAATACAATAATAAGGTCAGGAATGACCATGGCATTGTGGAGAGGCTGAATAAATTGTCTCTGGAGCTTACCAAAGGTTTCCAATAAAAGAAGCATCATGAACAGTTCCAAGACCAAAAAAAAAAAAAGATGGGAAGGGGCATAATAACAAGAAGGTCCAGCCTTATAATGATTCAGAACAATGAGAAAGCATCTTGTGCTCAGAGAATTGCAGGTAATTTTATATTGCAGTTATGTTGAAAGAAAGTTGAGATTGAAGTCACCTCTAACAAGAAATAAGACTGAAACTTAAGCAGAATCCAAGTCCTTGAGACCTTTGTTATCCTTACTAAGCAATTTGACCATTCTTCTCTACATAATGGGGTACTATTAAATGATTAAGGAGGTTTGAATGATCAGAAATATGGTTTTTAAGTTCACAATAAAGATGTTCACAATCAAAAAGAGAAAAGAAGAAAGGAGAGCTGATTTAGAAGGAAATGAATTAAAGTAAAGACCCAGCTGCAAAAGCAATTTCTTTTTCTTAGAGATAGAAGTCATGGTCTAAACCAGAGACTCCAACCTAATCTGGCCTACTACCCTTTACAGAAAAAATCAACAATATTGATTGATTTATCAACATGACAATTGAAAACAAATCAACAATAAAACAACCATTTAGTATCTCACTGGAAACCTACCTTCTTTAAGCAAACAAATACAATTATGTCCAAATTGCAGACAAAGATAATAACAACTTCTGTAAACGATCCCAGCAGACACTCTGATGTTGGTATTCACCAATTTTTTGGAAACACTGGGAATTGAAGAATTAGCAGTAGTATTAGTGAAAAATAACACTTTTTTTAGAAATTTCACAGCCAAATTAGGGCAGATCATAAAAGGAAATGGTAATCAGTAGCGAATCTACAATACACAACTTCCTATGAACATTCCCTAAGATCTTTACCTCCTAGTGGTCTGTCTTGTAGAATTACTTCCAGTACTATGTATTTTATCAATATTATCTTTCATGTAATATTGTAGGTAATTGTAGCATTGCCTCAAATATTATATAGTTTTTCTTTTTACTTTTTAAATTAAATCACCTACTGTGCAGTAGACCATTGCAAATTTGTTCATGATTGTGTCTGAGTCATAATAGTGTTACAAACCACCTACCTTCACCAATGCATATTTACCCCAAAAAGACAAGCCCTGTTTCTCTTCCATCTCTCCCCCTCCATGATCTGACTCTATGGCAGGCACTCTCTCTCTCTCTCTTATTCACTCACTCTCTCTTCTTTTTGCATACTGTGGTTAGCAATAAAGGCACTGAAGACTTATCATGAATATCCCTTTACCTACTTTCAATACTCAATTCTAGTTTAGAATTACTGTTTTCAACTATTTAAAACTAGATCCTTCTCTATCTTACCTACCGTCTTCCCCCCCCCACACACACACACATCTATGGTAGATTCCAACCATTGACATGTCCTCCTGACAATTTTTCCCTGGATTGGATATAAGTATCATAATATTACTTTTTACATCCAAAAAATGAGTGCATCATTCTATATGTTCCCTAGACCTTCTGACTCATTAAGCATGATACTTTCCATATTCATTTATTTATAAGCAAATTTCATGACTTCATTTTTCCTAGCAGTTGCTTGGCATTCCATTGTGTAGATGCACCATAGTTTTTTATCCAGTTGTCTGTGCTCAAGCACTCAGATTATTTGCAGATTCTATTCTATTGTGAATAAAGCTGCAATGAATTTAGAATTGCAGATGGTGTTATTGCTGTATGTTGTTGGACACCCCAGGGTATATTCCCAGGAGCGGTATTACTAGGTCAAGTGGGAAATCAATATCTAGTTTTTGGAGAAATGTCCATATTGTATTACAAAACAGCTGAACTAGTAAGCATCCCCACCAGCAATCAATGAGAGTTCCTTTCTCTCTGCATCTTCACCAACAATGGTCATTCTTGTTTTTTTTTTGATGTGTGCCAGTCTCTGTGGTGTGAGATGATAATACATTTGTGTTTTGATTTGCATCTCCATGATTATTCGTGATGAAGAACATTTTTTCAAAGTTGTCCCCAAAACAAAAGCTTAGGTCCAAATCTATTCACTCTTGAATTTTTCTAGACTTCTTAATAGGACTACTGCCAGTCCTTTTCTAGCTTTTCCAGGAAATGGAAGAAACACTCCCAAATAGTTTCTATGAGTCATATATCACCCTGATACCCAATGCAGACAAAGACTTCATACAACAAAAGAAAATTACAGGTAGAAATTCCTGATGAACATAGATACAAAGATCTTCAATGAAATACTAGCAAAGAGAGTCCAACGACTTATCAAAACATAATACATCACGACTAAGTAGGATTCATGTAGGGATGCAAGGATGGTTTGATATTTGCAAGTCAATCAATATAATGCACCATATCAGTAAGGGAAAAGATAAAAAGCATATGATCTAGTCAATAGATGCAGAGAAAGCAATTGACAAAATCCAGCACCTTTTCATGATAAAAACTACTTTCAAAATAGGAACTGAGGGGCCGGAGCAATAGCACAGCAGGTAGGGCATTTGTCTTCCACATGGCCGACCTGGGTTCGATCACTGTCATCCCATATGGTCCCCGAGCACCTCCAGGAGTAATTCCTGAGTGAAGAGACAGGAGTAACCCCTGAACATTTCCAGGTGTGACCCAAAAAGCAAAAAAAAAAAAAGGGATTGAAGGAGCTTTCCTCACAAGTATATAGAAAGCATTATTTTCAATGGGGAAAAACTAACAGCCTTCCCCTTAAGATTGGGAACAAGACAAGGTTGTCTACTCTCACTACTTAATATAGTACAGGAAGCCCTTTTCAGAGCAATTAGGAAATAAAAACATATTAAGCATATACAGAAAGGAAAAGAAGTTTATCTATCACTATTTGTAAATGACATGATCTATACTTGAGAACCCTGATTACTCTTCCATAAAGCTCCTAGAAACAATAAATCTGTATGGTAAAGTGGCAGTTTACAAAATAAGTACCCAAAGGTCCATGGTTCACCTATATGCAAATAGTGAGAGAAAGTGATAATGTAAAATACACCTTTTCACATTTGTGACTCAGAAAATCAAGCACCTCATAATCAGCTTAAGTAAGGATGCAAAGGTCCTATAGAAAAAAAACTACCAAATTTCTCTTCAAGAAATAAAAGGGATCATGAGGAAATGAAGACATATTCCCTGCTCATGGAATGGGAAAATAAATAAGCCAAAATGGCAATACTCCCCAAAGCATTAAACATTCACTGTTGTCCCTCTAAAGATACCCATGACATTTTTCAAAAGAAATGTTTCAAACATACCTGAAATTTCTATGTAATAATGAACTCCCATGAATAGCTAAAGCAATCCTTGGGGAAAATAATGGGAGGCATCACCTTCTCCAACTTCAAACTGTATTACAATGTGGTAGTAAGTAAATCAGCATAGTATTGGAATAAAGACAGACCCAAAGACCAATTGAATAGAACTGAATATCCTTGATAATCTCTCAAATATATGATCACTTAATTTTTATAAGGGAGTAAGAAATATGAAGTGGAGCAAGGAAAGCCTCTTTAACAAGTACTGCTGGGAAAACTGGATAGTGCACGCAAAAGAAAAGGAACTCAGACCTCTAGCTAACCCCATGTAAGAGTCAGATCATTGAAAGAATATTCAACCAATGTCTATCTGATAAAGGTTAATATCCTTGATATAGACATTATTGGCAGAACTTTAAAAGAAGAAGACTGCTAACCTCATCAAAAATTGGGAAAAGAACAGAAACTTGGATGAAAAAGAAATTTGAATGGCCAAAAGGTGTATGAAAAAATGCTCATCATCACTAATCATTAGAGAGATGCAAATCAAAACAACAGTGAGGTATCATCTCACAGCACAGAGACCGGCACGTATACGAAAGAACAAGAGCAACCAGTGCTAGCATGAATGCAGGGAGAAAGGGACTCTTGGCCATTATTGGTGAGAATGTTGGTGAGAATACAGTCATTTTGGAAAACAATATAGATTCCCCAAAAACTAGGAATTGAGCTTGCATTTGACCCAGCAGTACCACTCCTGGGAATATACCCTGGGGATCTAAAAGCACACAGCAGAAACAACATCTGTACTTCTATATTCATAATAGCACTATTGACATTAGTCAGAATATGGAAACAACCTGAATGCCTAAGAACAGAAGACTGAATAAAGAAACTATTGTGTATCTACACAATGGAATACTACACAGATTTTAAGAAAACAAAGTTAAGAAATTTGTCTATAAATGGAAGGACTTAGGATCATGTTAAGTGAAATTACCAGAGGGAAAATGACAGATATAGAATAACAGCATTCATTTGCACAATATAAAAATAGCATGATACTAATATCCAAGACCAGGTAAAACATGATCAGAACTTGTCAGTGGTTGGAATCTACCACAAGTGTGAGGAAGTCAGAGGTTAAGTAAAATAGAAAAGGGACCATTGTGGTAATAATTTTTGGAAATAGTAAAATGGTAATATCAGTCTAGAACTGAGCATTGAATGTAGTCAAAGGGATATACATGGTAACCCTAAATGTATGTATGAATGCCACAATATGTAAGATAAGGGAGAGAGAGAGAGAGAGAGAGAGAGAGAGAAGAGTCAAAGTGCCTGATGTAGTGGCAAGCTGGGAGTTGGGGAGGGTATCGGGGATATCGGTGGTGGGAAATGTGCACTGGTGCAGGGATGGGTGTGGGAATTTGCACTGGTGCAGGGATGGGAACACTGTATGAATGAAGCTTAATCATGAACAGTTTTGTAATTGTATATCTCATGGTGCTATAATTAAAAATAATGAAAAAAATATGAACTGAAAAAATTTTAAAAAATGGATTAAAGACCTAAATATCAAATTGCAATACATAAGGTATATGAAAGAAAGTGTAGCAAAACTGTCCACAACATTGAAGGTAAATGATCTTCAAAGATGAAACACAAATGACCAAGCAAGTGGAAGCAAAAATAGACAAATAGAACTACACGAAACTAAGAAGCTTCTGCACCTAGAAGAAATGGTGACCAAGACAGAAAAACAGTCCACAGACTGGAAGAGTGTATACCGAATACCCACTGATAGGACCTAATATTCAAGATTTATAAGACACATAAATCACAGATAAGTCAAATCTGTGATCTATAAGACACTTATAAATCATAGATACTTGGGGCAGAACTCACCCTGTGCTCAGCTAATCATGAGGCATCCGGAAGGGAAGGCAGATTCTAGCCCTAGCCCGCCATTCAATAGAGCCTCACAAGAAACAAGAGGAACCCCCCATACTAAGAATGCCATCTTCAACATCCTGACTCTACAGCTTGTCAGAGCTCCACCTAAGAGAAAAGCCAATCTCAAGCCCTGATCGTCAGAGTCCCACCCTACAGTGAAGCCTATTTCAGACCCAGATACATGGAGCATTAGTGCTACAGGCTTTCCCCCTGCTCTGCTGACTTTGAGGCAACCAGGAGGAAAAGCAGGTTCTAGCCCTGGCCTGTCCTCCTGATAGAACTCACAGAAGCCAGAGGAACCCCAGCAGCAGGAGGGCAACCATTTTCAACATCTGGACTCCACAGATCATTATAGCCTCAACCAAGAGAAAAGCCGATGTTTCCCTGTTGAGTTCATCAGTAAATGCTTGAAATAAGAGCCTACTACCGAGAGTATCCCACCCGCATGGCAGAGCCTGGCAAGCTACCTGTGTCCTATTTGTTATGCCGAAAACCAGTAACAATTATAGACCTCATTCCCATAACCTGAACAGATGGTTTGAGACTCTTTGTATTCCTGGTACGAGCAGATACTCTTGGACTACACTAGCATGCAACAGGACATATGGAGATGTTACTGGTGCCCACTCAAGCAAATAGATGAGCAATGGGATGACAAGTGATAAGACACTTTTAGATCATTGAAAGAAAAAAATCAAATCCCCAAAAATGGGGAAGGTGAAATGAATAGAAACTTTCTTAAAGAAGAATGTGACAGTTTTCAATGTGACCACAGGTTAGACAGTATGTCATTTCTGAAATAGGATTGCAGAAGATATACTCAGTTTGTCATACAGCTCTCTGCTGAATGTTCTCTGTGGGAGAAGCAAATTTTACACCATGAGAATTTCTGTAGAAACCTCCCTTAACATAGTATTCATTTGCAGGTCTATAATATCATGAATATATCATCTTGGAAACAGATTCTACAATTCCATCTAAGCATCAGTTGATGAAGATTGTAGCCAATAGTTTAACTGCTGCTTCAAAAGTAAAAACAGCACAATAATGACATATTATTCACTAAGTTTTAAGATGCTGAGCTTTGAGGTGATATGTTATTCAATATAATAACTGTTAAAAAGGGAATAATAATGGTCCACTGTTTTCTGGATTGAGCAATTAAGATGCTAATGGAAAGGTGAAAAAACACTTAAAAATAAATGTAGATAAAAATGGTAAAAGGGAGAAAATAAGTTTTCAGTCAAGTTAGTGCCTCTCAACTTCGCAAGCATGGCAGTAATCTGCTTGTGGCCTCACGGTTCATCAATAAATGCTGGATTTATAGATGACTACATGAGTATGCTACCCGCACGGCAGAGCCTGGCAAGCTACCTGTGTCAGATATGCCAAATACCAGTAACAACTATAGATCTCATTCCCATGACCTGATGGAATGGTTTGAGGCTCTTTATGTTCCTGGAGCAAGCAGGTACCTTTGGGCTCTACTTGCATTAGACAGGACATATGGAGATGTTACTGGTGCCTGCTCGAGCAAATCGATGATGAATGGGAAGACAGTGATACAGTGATACATATTTCAATTAACGTAGGTAAGGCTCAACTAGAAATAATAATTTTTTGAACTTAGAAACAAAAACAGCATTTGAGAAATAATTGAATTTAAATAATTTTATAGGAGCATAACCGCTGAGTTTCCATTTCTTTAATTTTCAAGAGAAAAAAATACTCATCTCCCTTCTATTTGCTCAACAGTATCTAAATTCCTGTGTTTTAACTTATTTCCCAAGCATTATTTTCAAAAAAAATTTCCAAGTATTTTATGACTTATCAAATATGTGCTACTATAGCAAATCTCTGAATAATTTTGACTGAATATTTTTTATGCATTATGCTTCAAGAAACACATTTTATCAATTTTTTACATATATTTCATATGTTTGTATGTATGCCTTCTGTCATTTGCCAATTCATTTATTTTAACCTTCTCTAATCTCTCCAAGAAAATATGTTGTCTCTCTCTTGAAATCTCAATTTAATCTACTGCTACAATATGCATTATAGTTGGACTGACACCATAGGTATTTGTATATTTCTTCAACTGTAGTATAGGCTTTTGGTTATGTTCAGTTATCTTAATGTACCATAAAATTAACTACAATCTTGGACATTGTAGATGATAGGGTTCCAATTGAACAAATACTTATGCCTCCGTTCTTCAAATATATGTCAATTTTTTCTCAAATCATTCGTTAGAATACAAAAATTTCACTTTTTCTGGTACACCAGGCATGTAGTAAATTTTCTTAATTCCCAAACTATACTTAAACAGATTTATCATTCTTTAATAGTAGCTGGTTCTTTTTGTAAACTTTTTTTTATTATACTACCATGAGATATACAATTATAAAGATGTTCATGTTTGGGTTTCAGTCATACAGTGTCCATGAACCCATCTCTCCACCAGTGCCCACTTGCTACCACCAATGTCCCTTATTTCCCTTCCTCTCCCCCAGCCTGCCTCTATGGTAGGCAGTTTGCCTATTTTCTAGCTGTCTGTCTTTCCTCTCTGTTTTTATCTCTCTTTCTCTCGCTCTCTGTCTCTCTCTCTCTCTCTCTTTGTATCTTTATCTTCCTTCTCTTACACATTGTGGCTTGCAATACATACATTTAGAGGTTATCATGTATATCCCTTTGCCTATATTCATGCTCAGTTCTAGGCTGGTATTATCATTTCCAACCGTTATTAGCACACTGTTCCCTTCCCTGTCTTATGTAACCTCTGACTCCCACACACTTGCAGAATATTCCACCCACTGACAAGGCCTTCTGATCCAGGTTTTGCCTGGTCTTGGAAAATGGCATCATGAAATACTCACTGGAAGGCTTTCACAGCAGATTAAAACTGCTGAAGAAAGAGTGATTCCAAGATGAGGTCCAAAGACTCTAGACTACAGTAGATGATTCTTACCATTGTTATGAAAGATATTCAACAGCTGTCTAGTAGTACTTGTTTTACTTTGGTTTGGGGGCTACACCAAGGCACTCAGGGCTTATTCTTGACTCAGAGCATTCTTGACTTTGTGCTCAGTTATCACACCTGATGATACTTGGGGGACTATATGCAATGTCAAGGACTTTACCAGAATTTGTCACATCAACACAAACACTTAAATTCCTGTACTCTGTATACAAGTTACATATTTTAACCCATTTGTTCATCTTCAATTATACATAACTCAGTAAAAGTTACTGTTTATATTTTCCATGTTGATATTTTAATCTGGATTAACCCATTAAGTAAGTCATTTGTTAAAATATGGGGTATGTTTTTAACTCTATTCAAGTATTTTTCTCTGTATTCTAGCTCTGGGAAGAAAAGTTACACACCTTGGTGATTTGTTTTCACATTTCATACATCATTTTAAAACTACCATATAATTAGTAAAATTTGACAATAAAGTTAGATAGAGGAAAGGTTGGCAAATTTACAAAATTATAAAGGCAACTGCTTAGATAGTTATGTCAACTTTATCTGATTTGATTTTATGTTTTAAATAGTAGAGTCACCTAAGTTACACTACAAACTACTGAGGAAATATAGATGTAGCCTCATTATCTTCATTACTCTTTGAAAAGCTTATAAAGCTTAAAAGACCGTACAGAATCAATTCATATAAAAAGCTTCTATATTGCAGAGGTCCAAGTAAATCTTTTCATACTATAGACCATTTTGATAACATGTTGGAGGTGAACAGTGAAAAAATTCTGCTAATTAGTTCCATTTGGAGCATGATATTTTATTTTGATGATACATAATATTTATAATTACTGAATAATTTGATGAAACAACTTAGAATCTGGACATGGAGAATATAAAATTTAACATTTAATGATTTTCTCAATTCAACAAAAAGACACATTTTTATAAAATGTATGCTTTTGATAGTACTTTGAAAATTTAATTTGTTTCTTAAATTTTATCTATTCCCTCTCCTTTATAAGTGACTGATATAAAGCAATAAGATCTTGAGCTGATGATATATAATTTTCCTGACCAAGAAAAATGTTCTCCCAATTTAATGTGTTACTAAATCTTAAGTTGAAATCCATTACATGTCTACAGTATTTCATTTGAAGAACAAGACATTTAAAGAACTCACATTATTTGCACATCTTTGTATTTTTTAAGAGAGTGAAACAAATTCAGAACCATAAAAATAGACAAATAATTAGCATTTGTGTATCACTGTATCACTGTCTTCCCGTTCATCATCGATTTGCTCTAGCGGGCACCAGTAACATCTCCATATGACCTGTCTCTTTCAAGTAAAGCCCAAGGGCACCTGCTTGCTCCAGGAACATAAAGAGCCTCAAACCATTCCATCAGGTCATGGGAATGAGGTAATTGTTACTGGTATCTGGCATATCAAATATGACACGGATAGCTTGCCAGGCTCTGCCGTGCGGGTAGCATACTCTTGTAGTCATCTCAAAATCCAGCATTTATTGATGAACCACGTGACCACAAGTTGCTGTGCAAGCCGGGCTGTGATAGGCTGGTCTGCTGGGTGGAGTTCTGATGAGGGGAAGTCTGGATGTGGAAAATGGAGGTTCTCATGGAGTAGAGGGTGGTCTGGCTTGTTGTGAGGCTCTGCTGGGGTGGCGGGTCAGGGACAGAACCTGCCACCCCTCCCGGGCACCTCATGAGCGGCTGGGCACAGTGAGAGTCAGTAGCAGCTCTGCCCCATGTCTGTCTCTGGATCAGCATACATGGGCCGGATTCAAGAAAGACTGCAGCAGGGTGAATCTCGATGAGCCAGGCTGTGATAGGCTGGTCTGCTGGGTGGAGATCTGATGAGGGGGAAGTCCGGATGTGGAAAATGGAGGTCCTCATGGAGTCGGGGGTTGTCTGGCCTGTTGTGAGGCTCTGCTGGGGTGGCGGGCCAGGGCTAGAACCTGCCACCCCTCCCGGGCACCTCATGAGTGGCTGGGCACAGTGAGAGGCAGTAGCAGCTCTGCCCCATGTCTGTCTCTCTAGCATTTGTGTAACAGAATTAATTTGGGAAATCGATATTTCTATTTCTTTTGCCCCATTCTATTTCATTGTATTAGTGTGTACATGTGTGTGTGTGTTTGAGTGTGTGTGTGTGTGTGTGTGTGTGTGCTTCTGGTCAACGTGTGCTGTTTTTAGAAAGAGATAGGGAAGGGAAGTAAGGAGAGCTATAAGACTTCATGAAAGCGTGAAATAGGTGTATTTTCCAAAAAACATTTCCTATATATCTATAATTGATAGTGAATCGAATCAATTAGAACTTTGGTTCTTTTTAGTTTTATAAATATAAAAGTTAATTTTTGTTAATACAAGAGACACTTATCTTAATTCTAGCAACATCAAGAATTGTGGTTATCTTCATTGTACACTAAAATTATATTTTTATTATTTTTTCTTATTTAATTTTATTGTACCACCATGATATAGAATTACAAAGAGGTTCATGTCTGGGTTTCGGTCATACAGTGTTCCAGCACCCAACCCTCCGCCAGTGCCCTTTTCCTACCACCAATGACCCCAATTCCCTCCCCCTTCCACTAACATGGATATTGTATATGTGTCCCATATCATGGATATATACACATACTAAATGTATGTAGAATAAGATATATATATCATATATCATACTATGTATGTATATATATATATGTATATATATTCATATCATGTAAATAAATGCAGTCATTCTATATCTGTCTTTTTCTTTCTTGCTAATTTCACTCAATATAATCCTTTCCATGTCCATCCATTTATAGGCAAATTTCATAACTTCATTTTTCCTAACAGCTGCATAGTATTCCATTGTGTAGACGTACCAAATTTTCTTTATCTAGTCATCAGTTCTTGGGCAATTTGGTTGTTTCCAGATTCTGGCTATTGTGAATAGTGCTGCTATGAAAATAAAAGTGCAGAGTGTGGGCCAGAGCGATAGCCCAGTGGGTAGGGTGTTTGCCTTGCATGCGGCTGGCCCATGCTGGCCCAGGTTTGATCCCCGGCATCCCATATGGTCCCCCGAGCACCGCCAGGGGTAATTCCTGAGTGCAGAGCCAGGAGAAACCCCTGAGCATTGCCGGGCATGACCCAAAAAAAGCAAAAAAAAAAAGTGCAGATAGTGTTGCTGCTGTGTGTTTTTGGCTTTCCAGGTTATATTCCCAGGAGTGGTATGGACGGGTCAAATGGGAGCTCAATTTCTAGACTTTGATGGAATGTCCATATTGTTTTACAAAAAGGCAGTACCAGTTGACATTCCCAGAAACAACAGAAGAGAATCACTTTCTCCCCACATCCACACCAGCGCTTTTTTGTCCTTGCTTTTTTTTTTTGATATGTGTCAGTCTCTGTGGTGTGTGACGATATCTCATTGTTGTTTTGATTTGCATCTCTCTAATGATTAGTGATGATGAGCATTTTTATATGCCTTTTTGCCATTCAAATTTCTTCCTTGTCGAATCTTTTGTTCATCTCTTCTCCCCATTTTTTGATGGTGTTGGCTGTTTTTTTTTTGTTGTAAAGTTCTACCAGTGCCTGATATATCCTGAATATTAACCCATTATCAGATGGGTGTTGAGTGAATATTCTTTCCCATTCTGTGGTTTGTGTTTGTATCTTGGTCACTGTTTCTTTTGAGATAAAGAAGCTTTTTATTCTCACGTAGTCCGATATTTTTACCTTCACTTCTATTTGCTCTTTGTTTTTGTAGAGACTGATGTTCAAAGATGCATAGATATATCTGAACTGATATTTTCATGATTTGAACTTTGTAATGTTTTATTTCCCATAGTTTGAAGTTGAAACTAGTCATTTCATTTGTTCTTGTGTTAATGGCATTGCAAACTTTCAGTGAAATTTTTGTATGTGTGTGTGTGTGTGTGTGTGTGTGTGTGTGTGTTTGTGTGCGTATGTTTGGTCTGGAGCTATACTCTGCAGTGCTCTGGAAATTTGAGGTACTGGAAGCTCTATGCTCAATGCACATTACTGTTAATATCAGGACACATATGGGGAGCCAGGATTGAACCTGGCTCAATCTTATGCAAGCCAAGCACTTTGCCTACTATATTACCACTCCATGAGCCCACCACACAATTTTTTTTGGCTTTTTGGGTCACACCCAGTATTGCTTAGGGGCTACTCCTGGCTCTTTTTCTCAGGAATTACTCCTGGTGGTGCTTTGGGAGACATATGGGATACCAGGGATGGAACCCAGGTCAGCCGCATGCGAGGCAAGCGCCCTGCCCTACCCACTGTACTATTGCTCGGTCTCAACCACCACCCATTTTTTAAAACAAGTCTTTGTTTTGTATTTTCAGAAATTTAAATTATTATTCCACATGTACAAATTAAATTTCCTCTTTTTCTGCCGTATGGTTTTATTGCTTGTGTTTTGCTGTATTTTTTTAGGAGGGTCCACCCAACTGTACTCAAGGTTTACTTTTGGCTCTGCACAATGAAATTATTCCTGGTGGACTCAGGGGACCTCATGTGGTGCCAGGGATGAAACTCGGGTTTGTAGCATTCAAGGTGAGCTTCGTACACTCTGTGCTCTGCCCACTCCTGCCTATGTTATTTTAAACTTAATTTTTCGCTTTGAATTTTTCTGTTGAAACCATGTTATTAAACAGTTATACATTCTGTTTTACATAAATACTTTCTATGGGCATGTTATAGCATTTTTCAATATATATTTTAATTGTTTAAATTTCTTCTGCACAATTAAAGTATATATATTGACCTATGAGTTGGTGCAGATTTATTTTCAAGTGAAATTGAGTTATAATTGGATTGTGAGCTGATGAATTAGTCTTAAGAGCATTGCATTTTTTCTGACTCAAGCTTCTCCCTGGGCAGTAAACAATAGTCAATTCCAATGTGTCATGCTATTTATTACAGGATATATGTAAAGTCTTGTACATTAAGATATTTTCAATCCTCACTTTTCCAATACTATATGAAATTACATTTTATTTGATTATAAGTTGATATGTATTCAAATATGGCTTATCAATCTTCATAAATGACTAATGTACAGAATAATTATAAATTTGTAATGCCACTGCATTGCTTTTATTTCCTTTTAAAATCTAAACATTCAATCACTATCCTCTTGTATTTTACAAGTGTTATAAGCAAAAGCAAATGTCATAATAATATCACATTTATAATATATGCTGAGGTCACTACTGACAGTTCGTATATTTTTATTTATAATAAACTATTTTTATCAAAAAACTTACAATTTTATTCAATAAATTAGAAAATTATGCATATGATTTCTAATTTAAAATTATTCAAGGAATGAGATATGTATTCATAATATATGCCCCCTCTCAAAGACTGCAATGCACATACACACAACAAAAGAATATAATGCATGACTTTATTAAATCTAATTATATAGCACCACTTATAAGTATTTTTGTGGCATATTAATTTACTTTATGTTTCTATTTGCTTTTTATTTTCTGTTAAGGTGATATTGGTTTAAAAGAATGAATATTTTTATATGTTTGGGTGATCACAATGTCACCGTACCTTGCCACCATCAAAATAAGAATATTCTTCTATCATAGTCCTTGGACCCTTTATCCACTAGCACTTACAACAAGCAAGTGTTAATCTTAGATCTGTGTGAGAGATAACGGACTTGTTTGCACTAGGCACTGCCTATTTCCTTTGATTCTTATACATAGAACACATGACTGAAGACAACTGATATTTGTCTTTATTTCTAGAGTATTCTACTTCAAATGCTTCACCTGTCCAGTTTCATACATTTTCTCTCAAAATGAAATGTGTAAGCTTTACTAATGATTGTGTAGTACTACTTTGTGCACGTATACCACTTTTGTATTCATCTTTTCTTTGGTTCTTGGATTGTTTAACAATAAACTACTGAATACAGTACATCTAAGAACTTAGGTGCATACTTATCAAATTTGTGGGGGGTGTTTATTTTTGATATAGTAACCAAGTATATGTACAAGTCTATTTAAATGGTGCTGTTACATGAGGGAAAACAAAATAGAAAGATGTATTTAAGGATGAATATTTTCGTTCACATAGTCTTGCTATGGAATGAATTGTGTCCTTCAAACTCTCACTCCTAAATCATAAATTAAAACCCAGAATTCTTATATGAGGCTGTTGGTGGACTTTCCCTAATGAGCTCTAGGCTTCTGCTACATTTAGTGTATGTTAAGAGCTGCTTCCTGCCTTAATGAATCTCTGGAGCAAGCACAATAGAAACATGGCAGAATTGAGTTGATTTCATAACTTTATTTGACAAAATATTCTTATCATGGTTTTACTTCAGAACAATTCTCTATTTACTCCATGGGGACACACCTATAGTTATTCCAAGAGACAACTTGGCAACATCTGGATCAAACATAATGCAATTAATCCTGTGAGGTCAAAGAGACAAGCCAGTTCATCTCCAGGCAAATGAACATGACTCTAATTCTAAAGGAAAAGTAAGCAATTTATTCTGATGGATTATGGACTTTAGTGCAGGTTTAGAGATCTGCTGGAAATGGCAAAACATATATTCATGATATGATATATTATACTATCAGCTATAAAATATATCCTAGAACTGTTCCTGTTTCAAAAAATGTCGCCCCCTCCTCACTTTGCAAGGGAGTTTGATATGGCAAAAAATCAGTTCTGGCATATTAGCATTTGTTAAGTTTGGGTCAGGGGCTCTCCTGAAGATTTATATTTCTATACGGTCTTTTTTGTTCCATACAGAAAGGCAGACCCCTGACTTCTTAAAGAAGTTACTTGACTTTGTCTCTATGAAGCCTGGCCCACTATGGGCTGGCCTGGAAGAGCTTGGTGGGCTTCTGACAATAAAAAAAAGTGAATAAGAAGGGCCCATCTTCTTCCCGTTTGGGTCTGATCTTTGGCTGGTGCACGTGGTTCAGGGTCCAACAGTTATGTTGGCTTAAGAATCCTGATCCAAGCACATAGTGTGGTTCTGGCTAGGAAGTGGAAGTTTATTTTTTTTCCTGACCATGGATTACACTACCAGAAATTGTGTGAGTAAAGCTTTTTTTGGAAACTACTGAATTCGTGAGTCTTCATTTGTCTGACAGGCACACATCTCTTAAGGCAGAATCCTGCTCCCCAATATTGTAGGGGAATGCAGTGTTCTACCTAGCACAGGTGTTTCCCAACATGGGGCTAGACTCTTATCAAATATTTGAAGGCTATATAAGGTGATGATTCTATGATCTTTATATGTATGTTTTATTATTCTTTTGAAGGGTGGGTTACACCTAGAGGTGCTCAGGAGTTTGTCTTGGATATGCACTCAGGGATCACTAACTACAGTCTGAGTAGGACTTGGAGATGATATGGGCTGCTGGTAATCAAACCTTGGTCTGCCAAGTGAAAGGCAAATACCTACTTTCTGTATTATTGCTGAGGCCCCTAGAATGGTATTTTTATGAGACTACAAATATATGTTTCTCTCTCTCCTTCTCTCTCTCTCTCTCTTTCCCCACTTACCCCCAGTCACACACTAAGAGAAGAGGACATCATAAAATGATAGCCATGTGCAAGTCAGCAGAAAAACTCACTAGAACCCAAATACCTTGATATTCGACACCTATAATTCTAGATTCCAAAAACGTGAAAGCAGATTTCTGTTGTGCAAACCATACAATCTACGGTGTTTTATTATATAATCTCAGATGACTTGGTTAGGAATGAATGAGGAAATTCTTACTGATTTAATCACATAACAAATATACAAATGTAATAGATTTATGATTACTAAAGTGAAAGATAGCATACACCCCCTTACATTATCTTGTTTGTTCTTTTAAACAAAGTAGATTTTCAGGAGATTGCTAGGTTGATCCCCCCTGTTTTTTTTTTCAGAAAAGGGAGTGGCAAATCAAATAAATCTGGGAAACACTGGACTAGATTAAAGCTTCAGAAAAGACATTCTAGTGTTTACATGGTACTTGATTGAGCACATAGTGTAACTAAAGGTTTTCACATATTATGTCTTTGAAATTTACACTGTGCTTTCCCTCGACACAGGCCTTTCTCTGTATTGGTGCTAAGCCTTCTATTCGTGCATTTCTGGACTTCTACAAGAATGGCAGGACTGTATTTCAGCTAGATTACTACAATCCACATAATTTATGATCAATTCTACTATAGAAATCTCATAAGGCAGTTTTCCTAAAACCAAAATAAAATATGTATCTGAACTATTTTGACCAAAGCATACCATTTGTTCTAAACATACCCAATTTTGAAATTTAAAGGAATACTTTTTTTTTAAAATATCATTTACTGAAGGCATACTTAATTTCTTACTAATGCGTTTATCCCAACTTGATTCGGTATATATCATACTTTCCCTGCACTACTAAATTTATTAATAACTTTGCTATTTAAATCATTATTAAATGACATTTATTATTAAACTTAATAAATTAATTTAATTAATATATAACTATTTAACATTAAATGTTATTAAAGAGAAATAAATCCCCATAAGTAATTTATTAAATTCATCCCTGATTATTTTCCCTTAATACATTTTCTACATATGTCACAGTTATAAGTATAAAAAAATCAGAGAAGTTAATATGATTTTTCTTAAGTATTCTCATCAATACAAATCTCTCTCACGTGTGGGGAAGGGAACACACTGGCCGGACTCGGAGAGGAGATTTGGGCTCTGCCCTTTCTTCCACCTCCATGCCAGCTTCCCCAGAAGATAGATACACCCATGCCATACACAGAGCTACTTGGTGCACGGCCGCTTTGCGGCCACTCAACCTTCTTAGATAATACTGATTTTAGGATAAGGTTCTTCCCAGGATCTTTCACATTTATACACTGTATAAAGTTCTAGATAGGTTCTAACTAATGGCCCTCATCCAGTTAGCCTAGTGGGAAGCCAGAGCAACCCACATTTCATGCGGTCAGTCTTTCTCAACATTCAGACTCCATAGTTCCTCGGAGCTCCATCCAGGCTTGTACCTGATCTTCCCCCTATAAGTTTCATCAGTAAATGCTCGAGATGAGAGCTTTCTACTGTTAGTATGCCACCTACATGGCAAAGCCTGGCAAGCTACCCGTGTTTTATTTGTTATGCCAAAAACTAGTAACAATTATGGACCTCAATTCCATGACTTGAAATATGGTTTGAGGCTCTTCCTGTCTCTGGAGCAAGCAGATGTCCTTGAGCTACACTTGCTTTGCGACAGGAATATGGAGATGTTACTGGCGCCTGTTCAAGCAAATCGATGAACAATGGGAAGACAGTGATTCTCATCAAGAGTCAGTCTATTTCCTTTTTGTATTTGAACTTATCTTATGACTTGCTTTGACCACAGGAGTGAAAGAAAACAATATTTGTGAATTTTGAATCTGAACTACAAATAATTTTCTCTACTCTTTTTCTCACTCCTGGAGCCCTCCAATCATCATGTGATTTGCTGTGTATTAGCCTACGGGAGCATA
Source organism: Cryptotis parvus (assembly GCA_021461705.1). NCBI lineage: Eukaryota > Metazoa > Chordata > Mammalia > Eulipotyphla > Soricidae > Cryptotis > Cryptotis parvus. The sequence continues at coordinate 67,602 of JAJIBD010006295.1, read as the reverse complement.
GGTGATTACATGGAAAAGGAGAGAGAGACCGCCAGTACCCATGTTTCTCTAAAGAGAAACACCCCAATCACATCACTTCAAAACTGTCCATAGCTGGCCATGTAAGAATGAGTGAACATATTCAATTCAAATAAGATGACTAAAACCAGAATAACCACTCAGCTAAGAGAATATAGAAAAATTCATTCACTGAATTATGAGGTCTTTCATAACATCACTATTACTATAACTATCACTATCTTCCCATTCATCATCGATTTGCTCGAGCGGGCACCAGTAACATCTCCATATGTCCTGTCTATGCTAGTAGAGCCCAAGGGCATCTGCTTGTTCCAGGAACATAAAGAGCCTCATACCATTATATTAGGTCATGGGAATAACCTAATATAATTGTTACTGGTATTTGGCATATCAAATACGACACTGGTAGCTTGCCAGGCTTGCCGTGCAGGTGGCATACTCTTGTAGTCACCTCTAAATATAGCATTTATTGATGAACTGTGTGGCCGCTTGGGGCCTGCACAAGCCAGGCTGTGATAGGCTGGTCTGCTGGGTGGAGTTCTGACTAGAGGGAAGTCTGGATGTAGAAAATGGCGGCCCTCATGGAGTGGGGAGGGGCATCTGGCTTGTTGCGAGGCTCTGCTGGGGTGGCGGGTCAGGGCTAGAACCCGCCATCCCTCTCGGGCGCCTGGTAAGCGGCTGGGCACAGGGAGAGCCGGGGGCAGCTCTGCCCCATGTCTGTGAGTCTCTGGATCAGTTACCTGGGCTGGATTGATAAAGACTGCTGGAGGGTGGGTGTTGATGATCCGGCCTGTGATAGGCTGGTCTGTCCCAAAAAGCTATAGAACATTTTCTTTTCCAAGACTTCTTCACTTTATTTCCCCCTTAATTTTAGATTCAACATAAAATGCTATTAAGCTCTAATGCTATCCTTGTACAATTCTCAGGGAAGTATTCTGCTTGAGGTACATGTCAAATCCTGAGCCAATTCCTATGTATAGAAATTAGCTCTCTTGATTGAAAAAGCCATTGTTTTGTTTATAGAACAAGAGATAGAGTAATACCACAAATGACAGACTAACCTGAATTAGTCGCGCAGAGGAAGAACCATTTCCTTGTTGAAACATGTGGAACTCATTCTTGGGTGTAGCTTGTAAAACTTGTAAAAATTATGCAAAGTAAAGGATTTCTGACCAAAAACATGTAATGAGTCTGATGTATTTAGGGACATTGCTCTCCAGAACCGTATTTCTTAGATAAAAAAGTGGTTGCACGAGGAAACATTTTCAAAAGATTTGCTCTAGCAGGTAAGGTACTTGCCTTGCATGTAACCAACCTGACTCAATCTTTGTTATCTCCTATAGTTTCCCAAGCATGTCTGAATAATTCCTGAGCACAAAGCAAACAGTAAGTTGTTAGCATAACTGAGTGTATCCTAACACCAAGAAAAATACCAAAAAACAAAAAATGATGGGGTGCTCGATTTCATGTACATGTGCTTCTCTACCTGTACATAATTCTGGATAACACATGAGCATTAGAGTAAATGCCTGTGTTTTATTTATCCTCACACAAATCTGTCAATTGCTTGTAGTTAGGGACAGTGTTTCATTAGTATGTGTAGTCAAAGATTAAACACAATTAACAATATGAGGGACACATTTAGATAATGAAGTACTTAAAAACTTAATCACTGTATCACTGTCTTGCCTTTGTTCATCAATTTGCCCTAGTGGGCACCAGTAACATCTCCATGTGTCCTGTTACAATCAAGTGTAGCTAAAGGGCAACTGCTTGCTCCAGGGACAGGAAGAGCCTCAAACCGTATTTCAGGTCATGAAATTGAGGTCCATAATTGTTTCTAGATTTTGGCATAATAAATAAAACATGGGTAGCTTGCCAGGCTTTGCCATGTAGGTGGTATACTATCAGGAGAAAGCTCTCATCTCGAGCATTTACTGATGAAACTTATAGGGGGGAAGATCAGGTTCAAGCTTGGAAGGAGCTCGGAGGAACTATGGAGTCTGAATGTTGAGAATGACTGACTGCATGTTCTGTGGGTTGCTCAGGCTCTCTCTAGGCTAATGAGATGAGGGCCATCAGTTAGAACCTGTCTAGAACTGTATACAGTGTATATATGTGAAAGATACTGGAAATGACCTAATCCTAAAATCAATATTATCTAAGAATGTTGCACGGCCGAAAAGCCGCCCGCGCCAAGAAGCTGTGTGTCTGGCGTGGGTGTGTCTATCATCTGGGGAAGCTGGCATGGAGTTGGAGGAAAGGGCAGAGCCCAAATCTCTGCTCCGAGTCCTGTCAGCGTGGTCCCTCTGCCACACATGTGAGCGAACCATTAGAGCAATGTTGGACTCGGCCAGTGGCTGGCCGAGCCCCTTACCGGGTGGTCAGCTCCATGCATTGCTTCCACGTGGGGCTGGCCAAGCAGCTCAACTGTAGATCTGGAGTGGATGGGTCTGAAATTCTTCTGGGGAGGCAAGGAGCTGTGTGTCTGGCGTGGGAATTTAGTATCCTTAGATGTCTTCTCTATGTGTTGAATCCGGGAAGCTGGCATGGAGCTGGAGGAAAGGGCAGAGCCCAAATCTCTGCTCGGAGTCCGGCCAGCATGGTCCCTCCCCACATGTGTGAGCGAACCCTTGGAGCAATGTTGAAAACTTAACAAATGGATTAAATGCCATAGAATTTTCACATATTGTATTTTGTATTCCAATATATATTCCAATATATTTCTACATATATTTAGTAAAATATGTATATATTTAGTACACAACATATATTTAGTAAAATTGTGAATATAATTTTTAAAAATAACATTTATATGCTTCAGCTATGTATCATTATAAAGATGCTTACTAATCTATTTAAAAGAAAATTTATTTGCCACTTATTCTAAAAAGGATGTAGTAATGAATATTCCATATGTGATAACAGTTAACTCCACAGTTGAATGTTTTACAGCAAACTCCTAGAGTCTTCTTTACCCAACCCCTAACCACTGATTAAATCAACTAGATATATTTTGTTATAGAGATAATATCAATCTCACTAGCATAAATGGATAAACAGAACAACAAAAAATTTCTAGTACAGAAAAGTTAAAATGATATAAATACTATCCCATTTAAGATTTACTATCTCATTTATCACTATCACTATCTTCCGTTCAGCATCAATTTGCTCGAGCAGGCTCCAGTAATATGCCCTGTCTCTTGCTAGTAGAGCCCAAGGGCATCTGCTCGTTCCAGGAACATAAAGAGCCTCAACCATTATTTTAGGTCATGGGAATGACCTAACATAATTGTTACTGGTACTTGGCATATCAAATACTCCATGGGCAGCTTGCCAGGCTTGCCGTGTGGGTGAAATACTCTTGTAGTCACCTCTAAATACAGCATTTAATGATGAACTGCAAGCGGCAGCGAGCCGGGCTGTGATAGGCTCGTCTGCTGTGTGGAGTTCTGACTAGAGGGAGACCTGGATGTGGAAAATGGTGGCCCTTATGGAGTGGAGGGGGTCACCTGGCTTGTTGTGAGGCTCTGCTGGGGTGGCGGGCCCGCGCTAGAACCCACCATCCCTCCAGGCGCCTTGTGAGTGGCTGGGCACAGGGAGAGTTGATAGCAGCTCTGCCCCATGTCTGTGTGTCTTTGGATCAGCATACCTGAGCCGGTTTGAAAAAAAAAAAAAAACTGCTGCAGGGTGTGTGTCCATGATCCAGGCTGTGATAGGCTCGTCTGCTGGATGGAGTTCTGATGAGAGGGAGGTCCGGATGTGGAAAATGGCAGCCCTCATGGAGTGTGGGGGGTCATCTGGCTTGTTGCAAGGATCTGCTGGGGTGACGGGCCAGGGCTAGAACCCACCATCCCTCCCGGGCACCTTGTGAGCAGCTGGGCACAGGGAGAGCTGGTAGCAACTCTGCCCCTTGTCTCTGAGTCTCTGGAACAGCATACCTGGGCTGGATTGGGTTAGTTTTCCCACTGCAAAGTTATATTTTCTGCTTACCTTTAACTCAAATTGTTACGTATTCTTGAAATGTCATCACATATTTAGTATCCTTAGATGTCTTCTCTATGTGTTGAATCAAAAGTAGGTGAATTATATTAATCTCTCTCAGATTATGATATTCCTTTCAAACCTATCTTTATTTTTCTATTTGTTTTACATAGAATTCCCTTAAGAAATCTTAGTTGCTAGCTCTCCATTATATATTTTTACTTAGCATAATTGCTCTAACATATAACATAAGATCTGAAACATCTTTCTTAGTAAATACAAGTAGAAAAAATTACAAAAATGAGAAAATATAATTAATACATATATGGGAGGATTATTTAAAAAATGGAACGATGGTGCTGTTATCTCACTGTTAGAGATGGTTCATGCATGTGATTCAGTGTGTGTGACTGTGTTTTGTAACGTTAAATGCTAAAACTATTCTTTCTTTTCTCATCTCCTCATTTCACTTTCTTCTAATTTCTTAAAATATTTCTATAGAGAAAATCTCTGCCTGTTTACACAATGAAAGGTAAGACAATTTCATAAAAAGATAATCCCAAATTTTAAGGGAAAAAAACAATCTAATTTATCAAATCTGTTCTCTAGGTTTTCAAAAAGATTTAGTGCTATGTCTTGAAATGACTATTTTAACAAATATTTGTTAAAATAGTAGTTAGAAGATCTAAAATGACTCAGTAGAATTGACAAAGGATTTTCTTTTCTAGGGTAAGTCATTTCAAGACATAGCACTAAATCTTTTAAACAAATAACAAATGTTATTTGTTAAAATACAAATTCAAATTTGTTAAAATACAAAGATATTAAAAAATAAAAACGTTTCAAACTGCCTTCAAGATAAGCCTATATAATGGACTCTGATAGAGAATGAGAAAGCCAGCAGTCAAAATAATCTTAGTGGTTCCTAATATTTAAAAAAAAAACTCATTCATTAAAATTTTAGGGGAGGAATGTGTAGCGCATGGGTGTCCATAATGAATGAAAAATATGGTATTTTTCATTTTTTAGAAATCCCATTGTAAAGAAATGTATTTTACAAATTTTAACATTTGGGCCAGAGCGATAGCCCAGCAGGTACGGCATTTGCTCTTGCACGCGTCCGGCCTGTGCCGGCCAGGGTTCAATCCCGGCATCCCATATGGTCCCCGAGCACCGCCAGGAGTAATTCCTGAGTGCAGAGCCAGGAGGAACCCCTGAGCGTCGCCGGAGTGACCCAAAAAAAAAAAAAAAAAATTCTAACATTTCTCAAATACATTGATCAAATTATTCCCTACTATTTTAATCATTTTTAAGATTTAATATACCATAATATCAATTCATACTAAAAGCTCATAATTTCATCAAATATTTTGTCAAATATCTATCTTCTGTGTTTAAGTTTTGACAATGTTTTCAAAGTGATAATCAGAGTAGTGGTACACCTTTATAATTATGAAAATTTAAAATTCATGAAAAAATTATGTTCCAAATTTGAAGTCAATAGAGTTGTCAGGTTTTACTTCTTTTGTGCATTATTAGAAGCTGCCATGGTAATTTAGGGAGTGAATACTCTACTGTTTAAGGAGAAATACATTCTTCCACATCTATCTTGTCTTCATCCCTCTAGAGTCTATTTTGGTCTAGCAATTTGAGTGAAGTTATAGAGTAAAATGTTGCTGTCATTTGGAAATTCATCATAAGGAAGAGTCTATTACAGACACACACAAACACAAATTCACATACAGACACCACCTCCCATGCTAATTTAGGTAGTATATAAACATAAAAAATTCTAAGAAATTCCTGGAAGTCACTTATGAGATAAATTCAACAGTTTTTCTAGTTTTAATTAAAATCTATACTTTGTCATAGGCAGCAATTTCAGAAATGGAAAGCAACTTTTTAAAAAGTTTTTATAATTTATTAACAGACATCTTAAAATGGAAATAATTTTAGAAGAAATATGTAAAAAAATTTAAGTGCTTAAAGGAAATGCACAGTGTTTATGACTTTTCAGTGGGTCAGTTTTTATGGAAATATATTCTAACCTTGGTGATTTTTAATAAGATAAAAATGCTAAAAGAATTGTAACTAAAAATTACTGTTAGTATTTTTCATACTATGACTAGTGATGACATAAAATTTGTGAACTTTTTCCCATTTGGGTTAAAATTAAATTTATATCAGCTGGAGGCCATTAAAAATCAGAAATTTTTCATCTTACTGAATAAAAGCATAATTTGTATTTTTCTTTTGTTATAAGGTGTTGTTATTTTGTCTACCATGAAAATCGCACTTTATATACTCTTTATAAATGGTACAGTATAAAAATTGGTTTCCAACTCCCTGGGGAAAATATTCATAAAGTTATGAAAATATATATTTTATTTTGAAGTTGTAGTTTTCTCTGGAAATCTTCACATTGATGGGACAAATACATTTAGTAAAACATGTGAATGTAGGAAGATCACTAAGGTGAATGTTAAGACTACAAGCTTTTTGGAAAGGTTCTATTCATAAGTAAATAAGAATGAATGCTTTGTTTTATAATTAATAACTATGGTCAGGGCTTCCATCTGACCCTGTGCTCATTGGATCACTAATAGTGGTACTTAAAAGAAAAATAATATAAAAGAATGTTTACAAACCATTAAGTAAATAAATATTGAAAAGGATAACAAAATATAGTGTTGGTTCTTGAAAAAATTTAAAAAATGGATTAATTACTGGCACTAGGAATCCATTAAAATCCATTAAAATATGATATATTTCAAACAAAACATAAAGATCCTTCGTAAGCTGTATTACGGATTAACCACCAGGATCACACCATTCTACCAGGAAATGATCACTTATGTCAAAAGAGGGGTCTGGCAGAGTAATAACATCTCACCAAAACTCTTCACGGCACCCTTGAGAACATCATGCAACAATTAAAATGGGAAGAAATGGGAGTGAAGATAAGATGGTCAGCAACTATACCACCTCCCGCTTCTCTGATGACATATTTCTAATTACACCAAACATTAGCCAAGCGGCACAAATGCTGGCTGACTTTGACTGAGAATGTGGAAAGATAGGTCTACAGCTGAATCTCAACAAAACTATGTTCATGAAAATAAACTGGTTCCAGGGGCCCCATTCACTCTCAATGGAACAAACATCTCTGAATGCAGCAGTTATGTGTACCTATGTCATGAACTCAATATGATGAACGACCTAAAATCTGAGCTGCACAGGAGGAAGAGAGCAGCATGAATTGCCTTCAAGAGCATCGAAGAAATAGTTAAAAGGACAAAGAACCTCCGGCTCCTAGCACATCTCTTCAACTCCACCGTTCTCCCCTGCATTAACATACACCTCAGAGATCTGGGCCCTACGAAAGCAGGATGGGAACTCTATTCAGGTCTCCCAAAGAGAAATTGAAAGAGTTATGCTTGGAGTATCACGCTTCACTCAAATGAAAGAAGGAATCCAGAGTTCAGACCTGTCGGGAGGCGCCGCCGGGGTCCCCAACAGTGTCGGGAAGCAAGTTCCCTTCTACCTCCAAAGCCGCGGGGAATGGATGAAGACTCAGGAATCCGATGCAGTTTTAAAAGGGCTTTACTATCACAGGATCCAATATACAATCCAAGAGCAGGGAAAACCTCCGGACTCTGGGTTCCCAGGTAGGCTCCAGCCATGTGTAGACCAAGATGGCTGCCACCACGTGTTGAGGCCCAACAGAGAATGGAAAGGATGGAGAAGCAAAACACTAAGGGAAGCCGAAATGGCAAAAGGGGAGAAGAGAGAGTTCTTTCTTCTTACAGTTTATTTTATAGCTAGGAATCCCCCAGACTCCCCAGCCCAGCCCAGAATGGGCTGGGCTATCTAGAGATGAAAAGAAATAGCTTTATAGAAATGTAGCAACTTCAGGAGACCATCTGGTTGTTTACAAGGACCCAGAGCTAATTAAAGCCTCCTAGCAGAGCTAGGAGAAGCTATAAGCCAAATGTAACTTCCCCTGGCAGGAAGGATCAAATGCCCTCAGGTAATTTCTCCCAGCACCTCACCTAATGACTTGAGCCAAGATCTGCCTGGAATTGCCTTTATAGAGTAGAGAAGGGGGTTTCTGAGATGGCATGTCTCTGTACCAAAGACTAATACTAATGCCAGTTAAATATTTCTCCAACCTTTCACAAGAGTCTGTTCTACTTCACGGTAGTTTTGTATTTTAGTTGCCTTTGAGTTATCAGGGAGCCATGCTTGCTTGCTTGGAGGCAAACAGCATTTCTCTCTGGTCTAATTACTTAGAGACCCAACATGGCCAGGCAAATATGCTGGTAAGATCTAGCTAGTCCCACGATGCTACCGCATGAGAGAATATTTATACCAGCCAGTACAGAATACATGGTCAGATAAGACTGCCACATTCAGTCTATCCCCCTATCTATGAAGTGACCGGCAGGAGGCAATCCAGGGCAGATGCAGAGGCCTATAGGCTTTTAGGTGTCTTACAACAAAACTCCATCAAAGATGGAGAGTCTGCGATGCTGTCTCATTTGCCAAGGCATCGAAAATCAGATGGGCTAGACATGTAATGCGATTTGGAGACAACCACTGGACTAGAGTCATTACAGAATGATGTAATGATTCTGTCAAAAGATCACGTGGCCACCCACCTACAACATGGTCAGACTTCTTCGCCAAGACGCTGAATGAAAGATTTGAGGCTCTTGTATTCCTGGAGCAAGCAGATGTCATTAGGCTACACTAGCATGTAATAGGGTCAAATGGAAACATCACTGGGGCCTGCTTGAGCAAACTGACAAATAACAGGATGTCAAGTGATCAAGTGATCAAATGATATTTATAATATAAATGAATTATAATACAATTTTATGTAATTCAGAGATTTTTAGACTTCTATATTTAATAAAATATAATGATGTCAAATGAACGAAATGAATAATTAAATAATAAATATATAATTTCAAATGAAAGAAAATTTTTTGAAAAATGAAATATTCCATTAAAATCACAAAGAAAATTAAGCCTAGGAATTTTATTCTAACTGAAAGTAATTTAATGTATAACTAAAGCATACTCATTAGGGTTACTCTATGACTAACTGGATACGCAAGTAAGATCTATCTAGACTTAAGAAAAATTTACATAAATTATTCTGCAGTAAAGAAATAGTGTTCACAAACTTTTTTTATGAGAACCAACCGTAACCTTGAGATTAAAAAAAAATCTAACAAAAATAATAGAAGAATAGAAAAGGAGGGTTCTATAACTCACAGACCTAAGAACAAATATAAATACAGAAATAAATAAATACCTTCTAAGAAAAGCCAACACATTAATTTGGAGTATATAAAAATGATCTGTAGTCAGACACGTTATCTATGGCACAACTGGCCCCATTCATGCATAGCCTGGCAAGCTTCCTATGTCAAATTCAATATGCCAAATAAGTAACAATAATAGACCTAATTCTCAAGACCTGAATGAATGTTTTGAGACTCTTCATATTCTGAAGTGAGCAGATTACCCTTGGGTACACTAGCTTGTGATATGGACGAATGGAGGCGTTACTGGTACCCACTCGAGCAAATTGATGAACGGAAAAACAAGTGATACAAGTGATATAAAAATGATAATATCTAATTTAGTGTTAGAAAGATACTACAAGGATTTAGGCTCTCACGCATGCAGCTGACTCGGATATAACATCTGGCACTGGATATGTTTCCAAGCACTGCTGGTAGTAACCTTAAACACAGTCACAGACTCAAAATTCTCCCCACATGTTTTTTTTAATTAAATAACTTTACAATAACTGGCCTCCACCCATTCCTCAGCCTCCTGGCTCAGTGCGTGTGAGCCTGAGCTCCAGCCACCACAGCCAACCACAAGACAGACTCCAGATACATGACTGCAGGCCATTGGTGGATCTGCCGCCACGGTTTAATCTTAGACTCGATGTATTTTAGCACCAGGTTCTTTCAGGAACTTTCTCATTTGTACCCTTCAACGATCATTCTATTTGCATCAAACTGGAGAGTTTATGGGGAATGAGGAATTATGAGAGACTCACACACAGGGCAGAGCTGGTACTTGCATCCGGGAGGGATGGCGGGTTCTAGCCCTATTCCTCCACCCCAGAAGAGCCTTGTAATAAATCAGAGGAACCCCACATCATGAGGGCTGCCATTTTCCACATCCGGACTCCCCTCTCATCAGAACTTCACCCAGCAGAAGAGCTGATTGCAGCCTGACTCATCACTGACCCACCCTGCAGCAGTTTTTCCAAGCCTGGACCAGGTATGCCAATCCAAAGACTCACGCACAAGGGGCAGAGCTGATACTTGCTTTCCTGTGCCCAGCTGATCATAAGGCATCCGGGAGGGATGGTGGGTTCTAGCCCTAGTCCGCCACCCCAGCAGAGCCTTGCAAGAAGCCAGAGGACCCCCCCACACCATGAAGGGCCACCATTTTCCACAACTGGACTCCCCCCTCGTCAGAACTCCACCCAGCAGAAGAGCTGATTGCAGCCCGGCTCAGCCAAGCAGTTCATCAATAAATGCTCAAGTCTTGAGGTGACTAGAAGATTATCCCACCTGCACAGCAAAGCCTGGCAAGCTGCCCGTGTCATATTCGACGTGCCAAATACCAGTAACAATTATAGATCTCATTCCCATGACTTGATGGAAAGGTTTGAGGCTCTTTATGTTCCTGGAGTGGGCAGATGCTCTTGGGCTATCTCACATGTGACAGGACATATTGAGATGTTACTGGTGCCCACTCGAGTAATCAATGATCTACGGGAAGTCAAGTGATTAAGTGATCAAGTGAACTTTACAAACTAAATCTACACCAGAATTTTAGGAGATTACCCTAAGCAAATATCAAAAAATATCACTCATGCTAACATTATATATAATTAATTTAAGTGACTAAGACAAGAATGCTACGTGAAATTCTATACCTAATCAAAACAATGTACTCTTGGCAATATTTCTTTAGTGGAATTTCTTTACTAAAGACTATACCATAGGTATCAAGAATTACATCCACTTCCTTTTGGGTTGGTGAAGTACTGGGTCACACATGGTGGTTCTCAGAACTTACTCTTGTTTCTGTGCTTAGAGATTATTCCTGATGATTCTTACAGGACCACATAGGATGGCAGGGCTCAAACTAGGTCTGCTGTGTGCAAGGCAAACACCTTATCCTCTGTACTATCTCTCTGATCTATATTCCTATATTTTTTGTAGTCATTCTATATCTGTTCTTTAATATAAATCTTAAAGCAACTCTTTAGTAATTACTTTGAAACTTACATGGAATAGGTAAAGCGGACATATGTAAATTTCCCCCTAAACTTTATATAAACACTGTCATTTACAAAGTTGTTCATGATGATTTGTTGTAGGAATTCAATATCCCAACACCACTCCCAGCACCATTACACCTTCCCTCCACCATTATCTCCAATTTTCCCAATTGCCCCTAAACCTGCCCCATAGCAGGTCCTCAATAATGTATTTTATGCTGTGTGCTGTCAATAATTTTGCTAACAGAGTGGTCAAAAAATGTTTTCTTAGGAGAAAATGAGTGTAAATTGTGTTATTTCACCATGTAGACACAAAGTCTTTCTATGAGAGACTAAGATGTTGTTTCAGGTTAAGTCTTCAGTATTTATGTTTTTTTTAAGTATTTTTATTATACCACCGTGAGATATACAAATAAAAAGATATACAATTAAAAAGTTCATGTTTGGGTTTTGGTCATACAGTGTTCCAGCACCCGTCCCTCCACCAGTGCCCATCTCCCACCACCAACATCCCCGGTTCCCTCCCCCTTCCCCAGCCCACCTCCATGGCAGGTTCTTTATTTCTTTCCCTTTCTCTCTTTCTCTTTTCCTTCCCTCCAGACTATGGATTACAGAACATACATTAAAAGGTTGTCATGTGAATCCCCCTGCCTCTATTTAATGCTCAGTTCCAGGTTGGTACTAGTACCCTCCACAATTATTAGCACCCTGTTCCATTTTCTGTCTTACCTAACCTCTGACTCCCACACGTTTGGGATAATTTCCACCTTTGACAAGACCTCCTTATATATGTTTCACTTGACCTTGGATATTGGTATCATAATATGTACATATATATTTATGCCATGCAAATAAATGCAGTCATTCTGTATCTGTCTCTCTCCTTCTGGCTAATTTCACTCAACATAATCTTCTCCATGTCCATCCATTTATAGGCAAATTTTATAACTTCATTTTTCCTAACAGCTGCATAGTATTACATTGTGTAGATGTACCAGAGCTTCTTTATCCAGTCATCGATTTTCGGGCACTCTGGTTGCTTCCAGATTCTGGCTATTGTGAATAATGCTGCTATGAACATAAAAGTAGGGATGGTGTTTCCGCTGCGTATTTTTGGTTTCCCAGAGTAGATTCCCCAGGAGTGGTATGGCTGGGTCAAATGGGAGTTCAATTTCTAGTCTTTGGAGGAAAGTCCATATTGTTTTCCAGAAAGGCTGTACCAGCCGGCATTCCCACCAACAATGGATAAGTGTCCCCTTTTCCCCACATCCACGCCAGCACTTGTTGTTCTTGCTCTTTTGAATATGTGCCAGTCTCTGTGGTGTAAGGTGGTATCTCATTGTTGTTTTGATTTGCATCTCTCTGATGATTAGTGATGATGAGCATTTTGTCATATGTTTTTTTGGCCATTCGAATTTCTTCCTTGCTGAAGTTTCTGTTCATTTCTTCTCCCCATTTTTTGATGGGGTTGTTTGTTTTCTTCTTGTAAAGTTCTACCAGTGCCTGATATATCCTGGATATTAACCCCTTATCAGACGGGATATTATACCTAGAGAACCCTAAACTCTCTACCAAAAAACTCCTAGAAACAATAGACGCATATAGTAGAGTGGCAGGATACAAAATCAACACCCAAAAGCCAGTGGCTTTCCTATATACAAATAACGAAAGAGAAGAAAGGGATATTAAGGAAACTATTCCATTCACAATTGTGCCACAGAAAATCAAATACCTAGGAATCAACTTACCCAAGTATGTAAAGGACCTGTACAAAGAAAACTACAAGACACTGCTCCAAGAGATAAAAGAGGACACAAGGAAATGGAAACACATTCCCTGTTCATGGATGGCGAGAATTAACATTGTCAAAATGGTAATACTCCTAGAGCTCTATACAGATTCAATGCAGTCCCTATGAGGATACCGATGACATTCTTCAAAGAAATTGACCAAACGCTCCTGAAATTTGTATGGAACAATAAACCCCCAAGGATAGCTAAAGCAATCCTCGGGAAAAGAAGATGGGAGGCATCACCTTTCCCAACTTCAAACTGTACTACAAGGCAGTAGTAATTAAAACAGCATGGTATTGGAATAAAAACAGACCTGTGGACCTATGGAATAGAATTGAGTATCCTGACACCCAACCTCAAACACATGATCATTTAATCTTTGATAAAGGTGCAATGAGTCTAAAATGGAGTAAGGAAAGCCTCTTCAACAAGTGGTGTTGGGAAAACTGGGCAGCGACATGTAAAAAAATGAATTTGGACCTGTGTCTAAAACCATGCACAAAAATCAGATCAAAATGGATTAAAGATCTCAATATCAGACTTGAATCCATAAAGTACATTGAAGAAAATATAGGAAAAACCCTCCATGACATTGAAGTTAAAGGCATCTTCAAAGGTGAAACATCACTAACAAAGCAACTAGAAGAAAGGATAAACATATGGGACTACATGAAACTAAAAAGCTTCTGCACCTCAAAAGAAACAGTGACTAAGATACAAAAGCAGTCCACAGAATGGGAAAGAATATTTCCTATATTTTTAAACAATGAGAACTTTTCATTTAAAACATAATGAACAAAAAATTTATGTCTTTTGTATCCAAACATAATTTTAATAAGATATGTGAAAGTTATTATATAAGATTATTTTTGTGATGTCAGTGTATCATTGAGTATAAAGTATGAATCTCTTATACTTGAAAAATTAGTTGCACAATTAGCTTTTATAAAATCAACTCTTTATGCACTTAGATTAAGGAATTAATAAGAAGTTGCAAAGTGTTCTTAGTATTAATGAGTTATTGTTTAATTTATTTTATATTGCTAACCTGAATTTTATTATAGATTAAATGTGTATCACATTGTTACATTTTCCGTTAAGATTTTAAAATTATAAAGTAAGCTCAGTTATTCTATTTTTTGCATAAAGTTAGCAATATAAAAGATGTTTAATTGATGAAAAAAGTTCATCTTCTTTTCACTGGTATATGAAACATTTGCATTCACAGCTTATCAGATATTTATCTATGCTAACACATTTTTGCTTAAAATCCATAGGCAATGCTCATTCAATCAACAAATAACATTTCAGTGTGTCTTGTGGAACATAGTTCTTTTACTTGAGATCATTCTAGTCATCTTCATTAGCATGCAATTCTGGCTAAATGAAAAACAATACACAATAGTAAATGAAAGAGCCATTAGAAGAGACTAAAGAAAAATGATGTATACTGAAAAATAAAAAAAATTGCTATGGTGGGCTATAGTACAGCAACTAGAGCATTTGCCTTGCAAACTGCTGACTCGGGTTCAATCTCTGGTATCCCATATGTTCAACCTAGCAATGCTAGGAGTAATTTCTGACAGAAGAGTTAGGAACTCCCTGAGAATTGCCAGATGTACCCAACTGCAAAAAAAAACAAAATAAGAAATGAAATTTCCTATGACAAAGGAATGAATCATATTTTAGTGAACCCATAATTAATACTACTTTAATATTCCCTTTTAATGAAAGTATAAAATATGATCATCAACAGTCCATATGATGTAATCATGTCTTTATTGCACAGTATATAATAATTTATTTTTCTCAAATAATCACAAATATGCTAAACTAGACATAATATGCTCAGAAAATGTTCACTATAACTTAAATAAACATACCCTTAGATGCAATTTAAATAGTAACAGGAAAATATTATGTCTGCAGGGATCCTACATCCAACAGAACAAACCAACTTTCACCTCATTTACTTATTTGGATATGCAAATGAGATTTATTGTTTATGAGTTTTTGTTTTCATACTAGATAAAGAATCCCCATAGTCTTCCCAAAACAAAGTAAAATATAACCGTGAGAAAACTCTAAAATATTTACCAGTTAATAGAAGGTATACCAGTATTTGGAGTCATACTTTAACATCCCTACATTGTTGCTACATCTAACAATATTCTCCCACTCCCAAAAAAATAAACATTTTATCACTCATTCATTTCAGAGAAAAATATTTTTTTCCCTATGTGCCAAGTAAGATTGGTGAAGAGAAAAGATCTACCTTTCCTGTCTAAACTTTTCCCCTGCTTTCAAACATTTATTTTCACACTGAAACTTTGATCTTTGCCTCTAGCCATAACAGCCTATGACTCTCTGCTTCATTTTTCTTGCCTTATTGTTTCTATTTTTGTTTTTACACCTCAACTCTCTCAGTTCACCTTTCTCATTGCCTGTGATTAAGACATTTTATGTGCTCTAGGCACACAAAATCTTATTACTCTTACAATTCTAAAGGTATTTTAACTAGTGTAAGTTTCCCCTTACAATAATCTACCTTCTCAGTACCCATTTCTTTAAAATAAAGAGTGGTCAGGACTCTGGTTCAACTTCCTTATTTTTCTATATTTCTCAACCCACTTCAATCAAGTGATGCCAAATCACTTTGGCTAAATTTGCAATTTTTGTCTTGAAAAGGATTGCAGTTAATTTTTGATAAGAAAACTGTTCTGCTGTATTTCCTCTGTCATTTTTGTGTGAGATACTTTTTTTCAATTTCCCTTTAGGATAGGGGCCAGAGTGATAGCCCAGCGGGTAGGGCGTTTGCTAGGATAGTACAATCTTCAAATTCTTTTCCTACTTGGCTGTTGACCTTCAATGTCCTTTCAGGATGATAATCAACACTGCAATACTGAGTGTATCAACGTTCAGTTCTATTCCTATTCCATAGTTTTCCTTCAAAAAACTCTTTAGCAATATCCTCCAGCCCCATGAATTCAATGTCATCTCTACATTGATTACTCACAAATTTACATCCTGACTGTGACATCTCCACTGAAAAACCAGCTGATATATGAAACTGTCTGCTCAACATCTCCTCATAAACTGGCATCCAAAATGTACCATGTTCAATTTAAAGGCTCTCATTTTCGCAACTATGAACATATATGTTAATACACACTTATGCATATGCACAACTGATTATAAAAATGTGTTAGAATAAATTTTCAGGGTCAGGAAGATAAACATTTTTATTACTGGTTAAAAACTCATATTCATATTAAAAATTCATTGGTTAAAAGCACATATATTCAGATGGGCTGGACATGTAATGCAATTTGGAGATGACCACTGGACTAGAGCCGTTACCAACTGGATCCCATGTGATGCCAAAAGATCATGTGGTGGCCCACCAACAAGATGGTTAGACTTCTTCGTCAACACCCTGAATGAACGGTTTGAGGCTATTTGTATTCCTGATGCAACCAGAAGCCATTGGGCTCCACTGGCACGTGATAGGGTCAAATGGAGATGTTACCGGCACACACTCGAGCAAATCAATGAATAACGGGATGTCAAGAGATCATGTGATCAAGTGATTAGAATAAATTATAATATGTCCAACTATTTCCAAAATTACCATCTAGATCTAGTTTATGTTGCTAGCCACTGGGTCCCCAATAGTATCAGGAAATGAGTTCACTTCTACCTACAAGGCCGACAAGGAATAGATGAAAACTCAGGAGTCCAGCACAGTTTCAAAAGACTTTCACTGAAAGAATCTCCTTCAATACAATCCAAGATCGCGGATAATATGTATGTATGTATGTATGTATGTATGTATCTATCTATCTATCTATCTACCTATCTATCTATCTATCTATCTATCTAATGATATATCTATCTTTTAATCGATCGATCCATCTTTCGATCATCAATAGGTCTTGGTCAGAACTCCGACCATGCACTCAGGTCCTTGTCTCCCACCAAAGTGGATCCCTGTACCTCTAGACAGTCTCTTTTAAATTGTAAAGTAATCCTATCTTCAGGGATGGTAGTGTCAACAAAGATCAATGAATCAACTTCTAGGTGTAGATGTAGTCTGGTGCCACACTATGGGCCCACACTTGTTTCAGGACTAAACAAATGATTATGCCAGGAAGAGTCCCTTTCTCTGAGATTATCTCTTATGTCAAAACACTGGAGAGAGAGAGGGCTGATATAAAAAAATACATCTTAATGGATGTATATTCATGGGGAGGAACACATCATAATTTCATGGGATTCATGCAATCTTGATGGTATCCACATGGTCCTTCTAATTTATCACCTGCACCAGGGTGATTCTGAGTGTCTTGTTCTCTGTTTACTGAAAGGGTCATGCTTGCCGGCTTGAGGGCAAACTAATATGATCCTTCCTTTAATCTTAAACCAGTCTTAATGTAGCCAGGATGGTGGTCTGTTGCAGTACACTGTCCAGAGCCTCTTCATCTGACCTGGAGTTGCCTCCTGTAGACCACTTTGTAGATAAGAAGAGGACAGTTTGAATGTGGCAGCTCTTATGACCATATATTCCATACTGGCTGGTATATTCTCTCATGCTTCCACAATTGTTGTGGGACTAGGTAGATCTTACCAGTATATTTGCCTGGCACATTAGATCTAGACCAGAGAGAAATGCTGTTTGCCTCCAAGCAAGCAGTCATGGCTCTTTGATAACTCAAAGGCTGATACACAGAACAAACATGAAGTAAAGATGAGACTCTTGTGAAGGCTTGGAGAAATATTTAACTGGCATTTGAATATTCTTTGGTACAGATCCATGCCTTTGTATTCTGAGATACAGTTCATCTCAGATGCCCCTCCTCCACTCTACCCTGCAGTGTCACTTCCAAGGCAGATCTTGACTTGGCAACATTAACATCTCAAAGGGCCTAGGTCAGGTCTTGGGAGAAATTACCTAAGGGGATTTTACCCTAATGGCTTTCTGTAGGAATGGGAGATCTGTATTGCAGGGATATGAAAACCAGCCTGCTTCCTGCCTGGCTCTCTCTTTCCCCATTTTTGCTGGTACTCCTCTTCTGCCTGTTCGCTGTCTCCTCTCTGTGGGGTCTTAACATGTGGTAGCAGCCATCTTGGCCTACACGTGGCCAAGATGTGGCTGAGCTGGGAACCCTAAGTTTAGGATTTTTCCTATTGCTGATTTATATGCCAGAACCAGAACCTGCGTAAGTAAAGCATTTTGAAACTTCTCTGGATTCTCACGTCTTCCTCCGGCCCCCACCGCTGATCCCGTGGGACAGAAAGGGATCCTTGACCCTGCTCCTGGATTTTGTGTGGGGCGCCCCATCGCTTCCCCACAGTGGTCTCCTGGTAAATTCTAACTGTCCTATGCTGGGACCAGTGGGTATTAGGAAAAATTGTGCTCAATATAGATAACATTGAAATGATAGTAGAGATTATAATAATATTTCAGAAGTTATGAATTCAGAGTCAAAATGATTTCTGTAACTGCCACACCATGGGTCAGTGTTTACACAGAAGGAGAGGGTCTCATTAGCATGAACCCTATCTTAAGTACAAGTAAATAACTTAAACTGTAAGCAGATTGATTAAACAGCCAAGATCCTAAACTAGCCAGACCCCATCTCCCAACAATATGTCTTTCCTCATTTAGGTCTCCTGAAATGGTTTTCTTAAATATCCCATCTTCTATATCTTTCGTCTCACTTTATTCCTTTTGATTTATCCTAACACTATGATCTTAAATGCTACATGTTTTTTAAAGTACTTATTTATCTTTTGTCTATACTATTAGAATATTAGCATCAAAAAGGACAGGAAATTGTATTTTCTAAATGTATTAAGATAAACTAGAATTTCTGGCACCAAAATATTGATTAGTACTTTTGTACAAGAGAAAATGATGAAAATGATGAAACGGTTTGAGGCTCTTTATGTTCCTGGAGCGGGCAGATGCCCTTGGGCTCTCTCGCATGTGACAGGACGTATTGAGATGTTAGTGGTGCCCACTCGAGCAAATCGATGATCTACAGGAAGATAGTGATACAGTGTGTTCAACAGAATTGGCAATGAGCATATAAGCTTGGTTTTCTATCTAAATTGCTAGTAATGCTTTCTTTCCCCATCTGTCTCACCTCCTCCTAACATTTACAGAGTAAAATGTTAATTCACATATTGTATCCTTAGTCTATACTAAAATTACCACTTTTGAAGCTTTTTTTTATTTCCCCAGGAAGTTGTAAGTGCTTACCCTGCTAGACTTCTGTGTTTCCTTGTTCAAATCTCTGCAGTGGTGTCAGCATGTGCTGTGATTTTACTTTCATATCTTCTTAATTTTTAATTTGTGTGTTCTCCCAGAGTAATTTATGTTCTCTTTTTCCATCTTCCTGAGACATAAAAGACTGATAATTATATATAGTAGTCAGTCTGTATAAAGAGATAAACAGATAATATTTTTTTAACATTCATTGATTTATTTTTTTTTAATTTAATTTATTTTATTATTTTACCCCCCAAATATTATTTTACCATTTTAGACATACAATTGAAAGATGCTCATGTAGAGTTTTTAGTTCGACAGTGTTCCAACACCCATCCCTCCACCCAAACCCATCTCCCATCACCAATGTCCCCACCTCCCTCCACCCTCTCACACCTCAACTATTTGGCGGGTTCTGTATGTCATTTCTCTCCTCTTTATCTCTCCCCTCCCACCAAACTTTCCTGCTCTTCATGGAATGCAGTGCATTAAAAGACATTACTGTTTCCACTATTTTAATGGACCACACGGCCGCTTGTAGCTGCGCCGACCTGGGCTCGAACTGGTTTTGCTCTGTTAATCTGGTCGTGAGGCAGTTTCCCAGTGTCCAGACAGCGAAAATGGTGGCTAGTGTGATGGGCGGAGTCTCATCCAGCTGCTTCTGGGACCCCCAGAGGTGATGGGCCAACTCCCCAAACCCATCTGCCCTCCTGGGGGCCCCATAGTCAGCTGGGCCCAGGGCGAGCTGAGTTCCAGCCTCCCAGCCACTTGTGAGGCTCTTCATGCTATGGCTGATGGCCCCAGGGCAGCTCCTGGGCGGGGCCACCAGGCTCGACAAAATGGAGAGGGGAATGGCCAACTCCTGACTCCATCTGACGAATTCCCAGTGATTCCCGCTTCTGGGAGCTGCCTACCTGGGCTCGAACTGGTTTTGCTCTGTTAATATGGCCATGAGGTAGTTTCCCAGCATCCTGACAGAGAAAATGGTGGCTAGTGTGATGGGCGAGTCTCATCTGGCTGCTTCCGGGACCCCCCGAGGTGATGGGCCAACAGATAATATTTTAAATTAAGATTTACCAGAGGCTCTGTCTACAACTAATTCCATATAGAACTCATTTCTTAAATAATTTTATCTCAGTATAGTTTTATGTCCATGTCTTACTTTACTCTGACAAAAGAATTCCACATTCCCAAAACAATTTCTCTGTAGTAAGAGAATGACTTCATAGTATCTAAATGCTTACTTATATTTAGAGAAGTTTCTGAATAAAGCAAACAATAAGCTGCAATCTCTATTATATGAAATTAATAATAAAGTTGTCCTAGGGATTGGACTAAACTTCCACGATGCACAAATAAAAACAAAAAAAAATGCAGTGGTTAATGTGTATGCCTGGTATGCAGCCAAACCAATCGATTCACTGTACCACACAGGTCCTGTACAGCACCAGGTTCAGCCTTAGAGGGCTACAAGAACCCCTGGGTACAGCCCAGGTAATCCACATGGTTTTGTAACCTAAGTAACTCTACATCCACAGACCATCACATTTGACTACCAGTGCAGTTATCCAAGAATCTGTTTAGGGGAGTTTCAGAACTCCTCATATGTCTTAAAAGTCCCCAGAATGGAAGACTAAGTAAAAGTGAGATAGTACAGGAGTTATGGCACTTGTCTTGCCTTCTTTGCAGCCAGTCTTGGTTCAGTCTTCAGACCCACATGACCCCCTCAGTTCTGCTAGGAATACTCACATGCATAGATCTAGGAACAGCCTCTGAGCAGTTCTGGGTACACCTCCCCCACCCAGAGAATTAAACTACTTGTACAAAGCTCATTGGTATTTTGCCACAGTTTCATAGCTATTTAATACCATATAGGTTCAAAAATAATATTAAGTAAACATTCAATCTGACTGTACTACTAGCATACAAAAGTTTGAAGTCCATAGCAGGTGATACCAGAATTCATTTTTTTTGTAGCAGAAAGTGAACATCAAACAAGATTTTAGTGCAATTACTACTGTGATTGCTCTAAATTTTTATACTTCTTTTGAGAAGTTAACATAATCCCTAACATTATGCATGAAAAATTGTGTAAACTTAAGGGACTAGAGATGGTGCATGGGTAAAAGCACTTTCTTGGAAGTGGCAGAGCCTTGTTAAATACCTCACATCAAATATGATCCACCGAATATGGCTAGAAGTGATACCAGAGCACAAAACATAAAAACTTAACTCCAAATTAATTAGGTATTTCATATTGCACCTACTACAATGATCAGCAAATAAACATCGAGATCTTTCTCCCCACATAAACATAGCTAAAACTAAAAGCATTATCACATGAAAAGTGTCAAGTATTATTTCCCCAAAAGGCTATATATATTCAGACCTGATAGTGTTGGAGGTTAGCAGCGGATACTCTATTCCTCCCATAAAAAGTGGATAGTGCAGATCCACTACCATTATATGTGAAAACCAATTTTGCTCAAAAAGTGACTGAGTAGTTAGAAAATGAACAGGAAAACAAATTTTGTTTAAGAGTTACACTAATACGTCTCTTTCACCAATACTAATCAATTGATCACTTGAATCCCTTTATTCATCGATTTGCTCGAGGGAGCCAGTAACATTTCCATTGGACTCTATCACGTGCCAATGTAGCCCAATGGCATCTGGTTGATTCAGGAATATGAAGAGTCTCAAACTGTTCCTTCAGGGTCTTGACAAGGAAGTCTGACCATCTTGTAGGTGGGCGGCCACGTGATCTTTTGACATCCCTTGGGATCCGGTCAGTAATGGCTCTAGTCCAGTGGTCGTCTCCAAATCGCATTACATGTCCAGCCCATCTGATTTTCGATGCCTTGGCAAACGAGATAGCGTCCCTGATTCTGAAATAGCGACTGAGGTCAGAACTGGGTTCCTTCTCTCACTTGAGTGAGAAGTGGTATTCCAAACATAGCTCTTACGATTCCTCTCTGGGAGACCTGAATAGCATTCTCATCCTGCTTTCGTAGGGCCCAGGTCTCTGAGGCGTATGTTAATGCAGGGAGAACAGTGGAGTCAAAGAGATGTGCCCGGAGCCGGAGTTTCTTTGTCCTTTTTGCTATTTCTTCGATGCCTTTGAAGGTATTCCATGCCGCTCTCTTCCTCCTGCGCAGCTTAGGTTTTAGGTCGTTCATCATGTTGACTTCTTGACCTAGGTACACATAACTGCTGCATTCAGAGATGTCTGTTCCATTGAGAGTGAATGGGGCCTCTGGAACTAGTTCATTTTTCATAAACACAGTTTTCAAACATAGATTGTATTAGTTTTGGTGAAATAATGCTGCAATTTTTATATAGCTTCTAACTTCTATTGTCAGTTTGGTTTTGGAAACATAAATGAGGATCAATAACTGAAGGTATGTTTGATTAATGAGAATCTAAATGAAAATTTTTAGTTATCAGATACAAATGACAGTCATTATTATGAAGAAATTCTAGTTTGAGGTAAAAGTGTGTGTTCAGAAGGTATTAATATGCCAGTTTATACAGGAATGCCAAACATGATATACAAAACTCCATTTTCACTTAAAGATACACTTGTGGAAATTACAGTCATAGCTAGGAACAAAGCATTAGAACTTTCCTAGAACTTCTCCCAGTCCTATCCTTCCACCAAAAGTAACAGCTTTGTGTGGCTATTGGCATATAGATTAAGCCTTTTCTTTTTTTTTTTGTTTGTTTTTATAAAATATTTCATTATTTTGTTTCAGTCATACAATATTCACAATATTCCATCACCTGTCCCTTCACTTGTGCATATTTCCTACCACCAATGACCCCAGCCACCCCCATCCTATGGCAAGCACCTTCCTTCTCTCTCTTTCTCTCTCTCTCTCTCTCTTTCTCTCTCTCTTTCCTTTGGGGCCTTATCATTTGCAATACAGAAAAGTTACCAGGGATATTCGTTTACTTACTTTCAACACATACTTCACGATCACGATCTTCCCGTTGATCATCTATTTGCTAGAGCGGGCACCAGTAATATCTCCATATGTCCTGTCTCATGCCAGTAGAGCCAGGGGCATCTGCTTGCAACAGGAACATAAAGAGCCTAAAACCATTATATTATGTCATGGGAATGACCTAATGTAATTGTTACTGGAATTTGGCATATCAAATACAACACGAGAAGCTTGCCAGGCTTGCCGAGCGTGAGGCAAACTCTTTTAAACACCTCCAAATAAAGTATTTATTGATGTACCGCGCTGCTGCAAGTGGCGCGCGAGCCGGGCTGTGATGGGCTGGTCTGCTGGGTGGAGTTGTGACGAGAGGGAAGTCCAAATGTGTAAAATGGCGGCACCCGTGGAGTGAGGGTGGTGGTCTGGCTTGTTGTGAGGCTCTGCCGAGGTGGTGGGCCAGGGCTAGAACCTGCCATGCCTCCCGACTGCCTCATGAACAGCTGTGCACAGGGAGAGCAACACATAGTTCCTGTCCAAAATGATCATTCCCAACTATCATTGTCAAATTGGTAACTTCTTTATCCTGACTTCTCTTCGGCCCTAGTCATTTGCGGCAAGCTTCCAACCATTGACCATTTTAGTGGCTACTTATTTCCATGGTCTTGGGTATTCGTCTCATACTATATATTTATTTTTATAATACACAAATGAAAGCTTTCATTATATGTCTCACCCTCTCCTCCTGACTCATTTCACTGAGCATGGTACTCTCCCGCACGCAAGCCTGGCAAGCTGCTCGTGTAGTATTTGATATGCCAAATACAGGTAACATTTATATTAGGTCATTCACATGACCTAATATAATGGTTTGAGGCTCTTTATGTTCCTGGAGCAAGCGGATGCCTTTGGGTTCTACTCAGCTTGATACAGAACATATGGGGATATTACTGGTGCCCGCTCTAGCAAATAGATGATTAATGGGAGGATAGTGATAGTGATAGTGATGGTACTCTCTCAGCCCATTTATACATAAGCAAATTCCATAACTTTATTATTCCCAGCAGCTGCATAGTATTCCATTGTTTGGATGTATAATAGTTACTTAACCCAGTCATCTGTTCTTGGACACTCAGGTTGCTTCCAGATTCTCACTATTGTGAATAGTAATGTAATGAACATTGACATGCAGATGATGATTCTGCTGTGTATTTTTGACCCCTAGGGTATATTCACAGAAGCAGTATTGGTAAGTCAAAGGGGAGCTCAATTTATACTTTTTGGAGGAATGTCCACAGAGTTTTCAAACAAAAGTTGGACCAATAGATAATCCTACCAGCAAGGAATGAAAGTCCCATTCTCCCCACTTCTTCATCAGCACTGGTTGCACTTGTTCTTTTAGATGTGTGTCAGTCGCTGTGGGATGATACCTCATTGTTTTGAATTGCATCTCCTTGATGACTAAGTTAGAACATTTTTCAGGTGCATTTTGGCTATTTAAATTTCTTCTTTGAGGAAGTTTCTGTTCAATTCCTTTCTCCATTTTTTTGATGTGGTTGGGTGGTTTTTTTTATAAATTATTAATAGTGTCTTATATAACTTTAATACAACCCTTTATAAGATGAATACTGTATAGATTATATTCCTTTGTAGGCTGTTTTTGTATCTTAGACACCATTTCTTTTAAGGTGTAAAGTTTCTGAGTTTCATGTTGTCTGTTTATCTTTGCTTCCACTTGCTTGGGCAGTGTTATTTTATCTTTATAGATGACTTTAGCTTCAATGTCATGGAGGGTTTAGTCTATGTTTTCTTACATGTGCCTTCTAGACTCAGATCTGATGTTGACATCTTTAATCCATTTTGATCTGACTTTTCTGCATGATGTTCTAATGAGGTTTGAGTTCATTTGTTTACATGTAGCTGCCACGTTTTCCCAGTTTTGCTGAAGAGGCTTTCCTTGATTCACTTCACTTTTTTCTCTCCTTTACGAAATATTAAATTACCTTTTAAGAATAAATTATATATTTGATGGTCTGTGTCAGGATATTCAACTTAATTCCATAAGTGTGCAGGTCTGTCTTCATTCCAATAATTTGCTATTTATATTAGGACTGCTTTGTTGTACAGTTTCAAGTTGGGGAAAATATTGCCTCCCATCATTTTTCCCAAGGATTGTTTCCATTATTTGTGGGGATTTACTGAACCTATGAATTTCAGGAGTCTTTGCTCTATTTCTTTGAAAAGTTTCACAAGTATCCAAAAGAACCTGGAAGAAAAGGACAAATTCTTGTGTTGCTATAAGCTCCCAATGCTGAGAGACAAAGATTTGGAATACCTGAATAGACCTATCAATATTGAGGAAATTAAAACAATAATAAAAAAATCTTCCCCCAAACAAAATACCCAGGCCCAAGTCCAAACCTTTAAAGAGGAATTACAGGCAGTCCTCTTCAGACTTTTCCAGGTAATTGAAAAAGCAATTTATGCTCCCAGTCAGTTTTAACTCCCAATCAGTTTCTATGAGGCAAATATCATCCTGATGCCCAAAGCAGAGAAACCCTACAACAAAAGAGAATTACAAGCCTTCATTTTTGAAGAACACAGATGCTAATGTTTATAACAAAATCTACCAAACAGAGTAAAATGATTCATTAAAAGATTATATACCATTTTGATTCTTCAAAAGATCATAATTCAATGATTCATCAAAAGATCATGACCAAGCAGGGTTTATCCTTGGGATGCAAGGATGGTTTAACAGTCACACATCAGTTAACATAATATACCAAATCAATAAAAAGAAAGAATAAAAAACCATATGTTCATATCAGTAGATGAAGAAAAAACATTTGTCAAGATCAGTACCCATACATGATAAAAAAAACCCTCACAAAATGGGAGTAGTAACAACTTTCCTCAAAATGGTCAAAGCAATCTATCACAAGCACACAGCAAGCATTATCATCAATGGGGAAAACAGAAAATCTTCCTTCTCAGATCAGGCATAAGACCAAGTTGCCCATTTCTCACCACTTCTATTCAATAGAATACTGGAAGTATTTGCTGTAGCAGTTAGGCAATAAAAAGATATCAAGTACATCCAGATAGGAAAGAAAGAAGTCAATTCTCCCAATATGCAGATGACATGATACTAAGAAAATCTTAGAGTGCAACAAAATGCTCTAGAGACACTGGATTTATATAGTAGAGTGACATGTTACAAAATCAATACCAAAAAGCCTTTCCTAACCACAAATAATGAAAGAGAAGAAAGATATTAAAAAAAAACAAGCCTATTCACAATTGTGCCTCATAAAATCAAGTACTTCAGAATCAGCTTAACTTATAGGTAAGGAATTCATATAAAAAACTACAAAATGCTACTCCAAGAAATAAAAGAGAACATTGGAAATGAATACAAGATACATGCTCGTGGATTTGTATAATTAACATTGTTAAAATGGCAATACTCCCCAAAGCATTAGATTCAATTAAGTCTTTTCTTATGGCCTTTTTTTGGTCTGTTTTATTTTGCATTGCATTCATTTTCCTTTTTCTTTTGTGTCTTAAAAATGCTGCCTGAAAAGTGATAATGACTAGATTACAATCTTTCTGCCTTCCTCCACACCCCCATTACCATTTTTTTGGTAACGCTGTAATCATGCACATATATCGATTATGCTGGACACAGGTGTCTGTAAAAATTGCTCAGATTTACTAGAAAAGCAAGAGAAAACAGTGAGATACGAAAAGTACTGTCTAAAAATACCAAAAGTACAATTTGGATGTTATTTGTTTTAGAAGAAAGCACCTGTAATCGGGAGAAAATTAATACCCTTAATGTTCATATGGATACTATGAGACATTAGTCAAATTACTTCATTCCTGAATTTAATTTTACCATTTATGAAGTGGATCTAATGATGCTAAAAACACATGATTGTTATGATAATTAAATAAGAAATCTTATGTGAAATTTCTGTGAGCACTTGATATATTCAGGGAGAGTTAGGTAAACCAAATATTAATTGACTGATATTGATGGCTCCCATAAACTTGGCTATGCATATTAAAAACAGCTGTAGAATAAGCTTATATATGAATTTGGTTGAATTCAGCATTTAATAGAGAATAATTTTTGTCTTTATGTATTTGTTATGTTTTTAAAAATTTCATTATACCACCATGAGATAAAAAATTACTAAGCTGTTCATGATTAGGTTTCAGTCATACAGTGTTCCAGCACCCATTCCTCCACCAATGCACATCTCTCAACACCAATGTCCCCCTGTTGCCCTTCCCCCTTCACCAGTCTGTGTCTTTGGCAGGCACTTTGCCTCTTCTCTGTTTTAGAGAAATATTTTTGATGTTAATTAAATACCAGCAATTTTAAGTTATGTATCTCCTGACACATACCGAGTGGAAATTTTTGAAGCATAAACACTTCCCTGAATTTTTCAAATAAATCTTTGTCTTCTGAAATCCTTTAAGGAATATTGTATTTATAGCAGCTGATGTCAGCTTCTTTAAAATACCAGACTTTTGTAACTGTCTCTTTCATCTGTGGCATTAGAGATGTTCAGCGGACAGAGAGTACAAAATAGCATGATTTGCATTCAATACAGAACATGTACAGTTAAACTTTCAAGTCTTAATGAAAGCTCATAAAATCTTACAGTACTGACCAAATAGATTTCCTAGAACATTAAATCCCCATGAATCCTCCTGTACCACTTTAAACACAAGTTAAAATTGCAAATCATAAATACTGAATGCTTTCTTCCCTAATGTAAGTTCACTATTATAACCTTGTCTGGCATACATGCTACACTTAAAGGTCTGTAACATTTTCATTATCAGCTCTATCTCTGAGGGTTAGCAATGCAGCTGTTCTGTTTGTAATGGGCTGAAAACGCTTATACTGATTTTTTCTTTTAAGTCAGCTGCTAGTGTTGCTCTTTTTGGGTCCTGTGTTAAAACAGACAGAATATCTTCAATTCTCAATTGCCTTTTCCATTATTGTCCAGTAAAAATGGACTTTCACTTGATCATTTAAATCACTTGATCACTTAAATCCCGTTATTCATCAATTTGCTCAAGCAGGCGCCAGTGTCATTTCCATTGGACCCTATCACATGCCAATGTAGCCCAATGGCATCTGGTTGCTTCAGGAATATGAAGAGCCTCAAACCATTCCTTCAGGGTCTTGATGAAGAAATCTTACCATCTTGTAGGTGGGTGGCCACGTGATCTTTTGACATCTTGTGAGGTCCAGTCAGTAACAGCTCTAGTCCAGCAGTCATCTCCAAATCTCATTACATGTCCAGCCCATCTGATTTTTTGAAGCCTTGGCAAAGGAGACAGCATCCCTGATTCTGGAATAGAATTGGACTTTCACAATAGAACTGCATTTTATAAATATCCAAAGTACATATGTGTCTGGGAGGCCACTGAGGTCCCCCGACAGTGCTGGGAAGCGAGTTCCCTTCTACCTCCTAAGCCGGCGGGAAATGGATGAAATCTCAGGAATCTGATGCAGTTTTAAAAGGGCTTTACTATCACAGGTTCCGATATACAATCCAAGAGCAGAAGAAACCTCTGGACTCTGGGTTCCCAGCTAGGCCCCAGCCACATGTAGGCCAAGATGGCTGCCACCACGTGTTGAGGTCCAACAGTGAATGGCGAGGATGGAGAAGCAAAATGCCAAGGGTAGTCGAAATGGCAAAAGGGCACTTCTTTTTAGCAGCTTATTTTATAGCTAGAAATCCGCCCAAACCTCCCATCCCCGCCAATTCTGGGCTGGGCTATCTAGAGATGAAAACAGGAAAGTAGCTCTATAGAAATTTAGCAACTTCATGAGGCCCTTCTGGCTGCTTACAAGCACCCAGAGCTGATTCTAACCGTCCTAGCAGAGCTGGGAGGAGCTATAAGCTAAATGTAACTTCCCTAGCAGGGAGGGTCAAATGCCCTCAGGTAATTTCTCCCAGCACCTCACCTAATGTCTTGAGCCAAGATCTGCCTGCAAATGCCTTTATAGGGTAGAGAAGGGGGTTTCTGAGATGCATGTCTCTGTACAAAAGACAATACTAATGCCAGTTAAATATTTCTCCAAGCTTCACAAGAGTCTCGTCTACTCCAGGGAAGTTTTGTATTTTAGTTCCCATTGAGTTATCAGGGAGCCATGCTTGCTTGCTTGAAGGCAAACAGCATTTCTCTCTGCTCGAATTACTTAGAGATCTGAGGTGGCCAGGAAAATATGCTGGTAAGATCTAGCTAGTCCCATGATGATTGTGGTAGCATGAGAGATTATTTATACCAGCCAGTACAGAATACATGGTCAGATAAACTGCCACAATTAAACTACCCCCTATCTACGAAGTGACCTGCAGGAGGCGATCCAGGGCACATGCAGAGGCTCTTAGGAGTCCTGCAACACATAAGCATCTGTATGCTTATCTAAATAATGTCTTCTCATTATTAAGTTTTCCTCCTGATTAAGAAATGCAAGAAAAAAAAAATCCTCATAAGCATGAAAATATAAATTAAGTTCCTACTTGAGTGGAAAGAGTAGAGTAGCTTTAAAGTGTACTTGAAAATAAAAATGATTAAATGTTCTGAACTATATTGCATTTCACAAAAACAATGGCTCCACTTGTCTATGAGAATATATAAAATACATTTTGAAATGATGTTAAATATCATTAAGAAAACAGTTTTAGTTCTGTTTTAGAAGCAGCTGTTAGCTAAAATATATTCAGTTTTAACAACGCCCTATGATCCTATGTACAGTACTATATCTAGGAAAACTAAGACAACATAGTTTCAAGATTAATTTGAGGCATCTATTTGCCCTTGAGATATAGACAACAAAGAGATGCTCAATGAAACAGAAGGGGCTTTTGTATTCGAATGCTTTGTATCTGACTTTATCTCTGAAGTTTTGTACATCTTTGTAATGATATCATTCTTAAGGACAAGATTTAACATCATACTGCTTCTAGCCATTTATTACAGGATTAATTTACTGGAACACAGATATGACTCTTAAAATATGACTCTTAAAAATTAAATTTTTTTTTGTCCACTTGACATTCATCAAGTCATGGGAGTTATTAGGCAGTATTCTGCCCTAAAAAATACAAATAAATGAGCATAGATGGTATTACAATATATTATCTAGATATATCTCAGTTCCCCCCAGGTCATCACATGCAATTTAAGAGAGGATAATATAAGGTGTTGCTTTTGTCTGTAGTCCTATTCTTTAATATTTTAATATTTACACTAGCATAAAATGTCATGGAGATTTAATGAAAGACACAATGCATGGCTTATGTTGTGTTGCTTGTAGCTTATACATGAAGCCTATAAAGTATTCTTGTTTAACTAATTTAGGTAAATATTCTATCACACCAAAGCACTCATAGTATAATTGATGATTTGAGACAGAAATCTATAGTCTGATATTACATTGAATATTAAAGAAAGTTCTTATTTAGAGGGCTTCATTTTGAGAAGATAGAACTGAGTTAGAGTTATGAGAAATGTTAATTTTCTGTGTAGCTTAATGTACTTCCATTACATTCTAATAGAAATTATGCTTACTTCTTAATTTAATTTATATATTTTTAAATGCTGTGTGTGTGTGTGTGTGTGTGTGTGTGTGTGTGTGTGTGTGGGTGATGCTGACGATGTTCAGGGATTAATCCTGGCTCTGCACTGAGGAATTATTCCTGGCGGTCCTCCCTGGACAATATGAGATATCAAAGATTAAATCCGGTTGGCTGCATGCAAGGCAAACATACTACCCATTGTACTGTCACTCCTACCGCACTTTTCTTAATTTTAGTTCATACTATAGGAGGCATCCTTACTGTGTATATATATATTTGCAACAAAAGTGACCAGTTCTTGAACTTCTCTTGGAAGACTTTCTACATCCTACTGCTACTTGAAATCTTTGCCTTTATTTATCAATTAATCCCTTAGTTTAATTTATCCCTTGGTTTAACAATTAATTAGTTTAACAATTAATCCCTTAGTTTAACATGTCCCACCCACAGTAAGTCTATAATTTACTAAGGAATATATACCATAGATATACATATTTACACATACACACATTATAATGAAAAAAAGTTTAAATTGATCCAGAGAGAGTTGATCCATATACTATAAGACTGATGTTCAAAGTTTTTCCTTCAATGTGAACTATTTTCAACTGTCCCAATTATCTCTGCCTTCATTTATCAAGTAGCAACTTAATTATTCTTTTTATTTATTTCATTCACTGAAAAACTTGAAATGCTAATAGATTCTGTCTTATCAATTTAGGAGTTGTAAGTATGACACTGAGACAGGAAAAAAACAGTGGGATTTATCTGGCTTTTCTAAAGACCTTTATTTAAACTTAGGTGAGAAAGTTCCTCACTCGGTCCCTTCAGTTCCATTTTCCTCCCTCTCTTTGTCATTAGATTGGTAACTTTGTGACCCTGTAGTTCACTTCAACAGCTTGGATAAGTTATTTCATACATTTTCTGTTATCGAGATGCTCTATGCTAGGACTGAGTGCTCTTAATATCTAACTAGCCTTTGCTACTCAAAATAGAAGTGCAACATACTTATGATCACTCCTGTCTTCATGACTGGGCTAATGACCTGTGGTTTTAATTGGATGCTCGGCTATTTTTGAGGTCCTGCTATGTTCAAACATGGAATTTAGAAAATGTAGAGAAAATTGGGACAGTTAAAAATAGTTCATATTGAAGGAAAAACTTTGAACATCAATCTTATAGGATCTGGATCAACTCTCTCTGGATCAATTTAAATAATTTTTCATTATAATGTGTGTTTGTGTGTAAATATGTATTAATATGGTATGTATCCCTTAGTAAATTATAGACTTACTGTGGGTGGGACATGTTAAACTAAGGGATTAATCCCACTGAACTCTATTCCCACTCTCAGCTTTTATTGTGTTTCATTTTTTTCCTCAGAAAAACTTTTTTAAAAATTTGTTTTGTTTTTCTCTATTTTGTTGCATTATTAAAAAGAACAATAGACTTTGACTTATATTTGAGTATATAAATGTCTTCTACTAGTCCCTGTATATTTTTGATAAGTAGGTTTTAGTCTAAAAGTCATTTTATTCTTAAGTGCATGTGAGGTGTCCTATGGGGAGGGGGAAATCAAATTTTAAAACATATTTATATGTTTATCAGTATCCAAAAATGATAGCAATTATAATATAATGAGAAAAATATATATTTTTAAAGGATTGTGTTGGGAAAAGCTGCATACAAATTAAACATTATTTTATTTCTAATAATTTTAATCTCTTTCACATAAATAGAAATATCACATATTGATTACAGTCACATATATGTATAATTACATATATATTGATATGAAGGTGATAACAATAAACGGAGAGAGACAAAGAATAAAATAATTAAAAATTCAATTGTACTCAAAAACATTAAATTATGAAAAAGAGCAAGAAAACAGTATACAGAAATAATGTTGCATGCACACTATTCAAATATTTTTTAAAATAAGTTAGTATGGTCAATAAGTAAGAATTAATTAAAGAAGTATTTTTGGAGAATACTTTTGATAATAGTTGGTTATTTTAATGCCAAGATAGGACCGAGAAGATCGGCCAAAGAACTCCACATCAGGACTCATGGCCTAGAATGGAACGAGCAGGGTGAGAGACTATATGAGTTCATCATGTTGACCAAGACCATTCAAGGGAACTCACAGTTCCAGAAAACTGAATTGAAATGCTCAACTGGGGAATCTCCTGGTGTACAGTTCCAAAATGAAATTGACCACATCATATTCAATCCATGGTTTTGCCTGACTGATGTTACTGTCATCCTAAAATCCCAAACAGGATCTGACAACCATCTTCTTCATGCAAAAATTCTACTTCACACAACAGAGAGAAAAGGCTGCAAAGTTTAAGTAGAGAACTCCCAGAATGACCACCAAATGGGAACTCTTTGGTACCATTGTGGCAACATGGGAAGATGCCATAATTGAAGACATTGTTGAAGAATACAACTGACTGGTTCAGCCCCTCCATGATTGTGCAAAGAATGCCAAGAGAAAGACACAAAAGGATGCCTGTCTTCAAATACTCTCGAGCTCATTCGCCAATGTGGCAAGGTGCAAGTCTCAGGTGACCAAATGCTAATATCCTAGCTTGCAAAGTAGTGCAGAGAAGCGATATAAAAGACCTCAAAGAGAGAAGAGCAGAAATACTGGCTGATGCAGCAGAAGCTTGAAAAAGTATTACAATGTCCACCTTCCTTCGCCAACTTTAAGATCAAAATGACTGCATTCCAACATCCTGATGAATGGATCACATCTTCCAGAAAAGTAATGGAGAAGATTATCCATGACTTCTACTCAGATCTCTTGATAACCACGTCAACCTGCCCACATACCAAATTCGGAGGATAGATATGTCATTCCCAACATTCTCCCTTCTGAAATCCAACATGCCATTTCATTGGTAAAGAAGTAAACAGCACGCGGCCCAGACAATTTTAGACCTGAACACCTGAAGAATCTGTCTTCAGTACTGATCAATACATTGGCTCGGCTCTTCACACGCTACCTGACTGAATGCAAGGTGCACTCCCTTCATTACTCATAAATATATTGGCTCAACTTTTCACATGGTACCTGTCTGAATGCAAGGTGCCCTCCCAATGGAAAACCAGCAGGACAGTTCTACTGTTCAAGAAGGGAGACATCCACAACATTGGCAACTACTGCCCCATCTGTCTGTTGTCCGTCATCTACAAGTTGTTCACTTGAGTCATCCTAAACAGGATTGGCAGAAATTTAGATGAACAACCATGCGAGCAAGCTGGTTTCCGAAAAGGATTCAGCACAATCGACCATATCCACATGGTAACCAAGCTCATTGAGGTTTGTAGGAAGTTCTAGATGCTGCTATGTCTCACATCCATTGATTCACTTGATCACTTGAATCCCGTTATTCATCGATTTGATCAAGTGGGCACCAGAAACATTTCCATTGGACCCTATCACATGCCAGTATAGCCCAGTGGCATCTGGTTGGTTCAGGAATATAAAGAACCTCAAACCGTTCCTTCAGGGTCTTGACAAGGAAGTCTGATAATCTTTAGGTGGGTGGCCACGTGATCTTTCGACATCCCAGGGGTACCAGTCGGTAAGGGCTCTAGTCCAACGGTCATCTCCAAATTGCATTACATAACAAGCCCATCTGATTTTCGATGCGTTTGCAAACGAGATAGCTTCCCTGATTCTGGAATAGCGACAGAGGTCGAAACTCCGGATTCCTTCTCTCACTTGCGTGAGGCATGATATTCCAAGCATAGCTCTTTCGAGTCCTCTCTGGGAGACCCAAATAGCATTCTCATCCTGCTTTCTTAGGGCCCAGGTCTCTGAGGCGCATGTTAATGCAGGGAGACTGGTGGAGTCCAAGAGATGTGCCCAGGGCGGATGTTCTCTGTCCTTTTAGCTGTTTCTTCAATGCCTTTGAAGGCATTCCATGCCACTCTCTTCCTCCTCGCGCAGCTCAGGTTCATTTTGTTGACTTCTCGACCTATGTATACATAACTGCTGCATTCAGAGATGTATGTTCAATTGAGAGTGAATGGGGCCTCTGGAACTAGTTCATTTTTCATGAAAATAGTTTTCTTCAGATTCAGCTGTAGACCTATCTTTCCACATTCTCGGTTGAAGTCAGCCAGCATTTGTGCCACTTGGCTAATGTTTTGTGTTATTAGAACAATGTCATCAGTGAAACAAAGGTGGTATAGTTGCCGACCACCTATCTCACTCCCATTCCTTTCCATTCGAATTGTCTCATGATGTTCTCGTGGGTGGCGCTGAAGAGTTTTGGTGAAATAGTATCACCCTGTTGAACCCCTCGTTTGACATCAATGATCACTTCCTTGTAGAATAGTGATATCCTGGTGGTGAATCCATAATACTACTCACGAAGGATCTTGATGTATTGGGTTTGAACACCCTGTTTGACTAGGGCTTCGATGACTGCTTCAGTCTCCACAGAATCAAAGACTTTATTTAAATCAATGAACGTGAGACAGAGAGGCATCTTGTACTCCCTACAAACCTCAATGAGCTTGGTTACTGTGTGGATATGGTCGATTGTGTTGAATCCTGTCTGGAAGCCTGCTTGCTCGCATGGTTGTCCATTCAGTGCTCTGCCAATCCTGTTCAGGATGACTCATGTAAACAGCTTGTAGATGATGGACAACAGGCAGATGGGGCGATAGTTGCCGATGTCGTAAATGTCTCCCTTTTTGAACAGTAGAACTTTCCTGCTGGTTTTCCATTGGGAGGGCACCTTGCATTCAAACAGGTAGCGTGTGAAGAGCTGAGCTAGTGTATTGATGAGTACTGAAGGCAGATTCTTCAGGTGTTCAGGTCTGACTTTGTCTGTGCCTGGTGCCATTCTCTTCTTTACCAACAAAATGGCATGTCGGATTTCAGAAGGGAAAACGTTGGGAATGACATATCCATCCTGTGGAATTTGGTATGTGGGCAGGTGGAGTTGCTATCAAAGAGATCTGAATAGAAGTCACAGATAATCTTCTCCATTGCCTTTCTGGAAGATGTGATAGACCCATCAGGGCATCGGAGGGCAGTCATCTTGGTCTTATAGTTGACAAAGGACAGGCAGGTGGTGCATATGCTTTTCCCGTCTTCTGCTGCATCTTCCCATATTTCTGCTCTTCTGTCTTTGTGGTCTTCTTTTATCGCTTCTCTTGCAAGGTTGGACTTTAGCATTTGGTCTCCTGAGGCTCGCTCCTTGCCATGTTGGCGAATGAGCTCGAGGGTTTCTGAAGACAGGCATCCTTTTTTTGTCTTTCTCTCTCTCGGCATTCTTCACACAATTATGGAGATGCTGAACCAGTCAGTTGTATTCTTCATCGATGTCGTCAATGTTGTTAACTTTTAAGTTTGACACAGTCAAAAGCGTTCTGGACAAAGACCGAAAAGAGGGCGACACCAACGAGTTTGTTAGTGCTGTGTGCTGGAGGGCACTGCCAGATGGGGAGTCCAGTGTGCTGATTGCTGATAACAGTCAGGGCACAATTAAGGTGCTGGAGTTGGTCTGATGGTTTACTCAAGTTGGCTATGCTGATCCTGCTGAGAGTTGTCTGCAATGTCAGTTAGCGGGAGCAGAAGCTGTTGCTCATTGCCCTTCGCCAGAGGCGCCCTGAGTTCTGGATTGGTTTGGAGCTTTCTTCTTTTTTCCTGATTTTCCTCCCTTTTGGACCCTTGGGACGTTGGAAACTCCCTGTGAAGTCTCTACTGTCAGCACCACTCTCTGGACTTCGCTGCTGCTGGTGTGGTCGCCTGATTTTTTGTGATAGGGAAACATTCTTTTAAATAAAAATAAATAACAAAAAATAACAAAAGTTTATTGAGCCACAGATTTATAAATGATATTACATTCTTTTTTGTTAGATTTTTGAAATAATATACTTACCAAGCAGCCACGTGGTTCCATCAATAAATGCTGTATTTAGTTGTGACTACAAGAGTATGCCACCACACGGCAAGCCTGGAAAGCTGCCCATGTTGTATTTGATATGCCAAATGCCAGTAGCAAATATATTAGGCCATTCCCATGACCTAATATAATTGTCTGAGGCTCTTTATGTTCCTGAAGCAAGCAGATGCCCTTGGGCTCTGCTAGCATGAGACAGTACATATGGAAATATTATTGGTGCCTGCTCGAGCAAATCGATGATGAACGGGGAAGATAGTGATAGTCGCCAATGATGGTACCTTCCCATTGATTCATTGATTATTCATTGATTTAAAGAAAGCCTTTGATTCTGTTGAGACCAAAGCAGTCATTGAACTCCTAGCTAAACAGCGTGTTCAAACCCAATACATCAAAATCCTTCATGAGCTTTACTATAGATTCTCTACCAGGATCTCACCATTCTACAAGGAAGTGATCATTGATATCAAAAGAGGGGGTTCTGCAGGGTGATACCATTTCACCAAAGCTCTTCAGTGCCAACATCCAGAACGTTATTTAACCATTAGAATGGGAAAGAATGGGAGTGAAGATAGACGGTCGGCAACTACACCACCTATGCTTCACTTATGACATCATTCTAATAACACCAAACATTAGCCAACAGCACAAATGCTGGGCAACTTTGACTGAGAGTATAAAAAGAAAGGTGTACAGATGAATCTCAATGAAACTATGTTCATGAGCAATGAACTAGTTCCAGAAGCCCCATTCATTCTCAGTGAAACAAAGATCTCTGAATGCAGCAGTTATGTCTACCTATGTCGAGAACTCAACATGATGGACAACCTAAAATCTGAGCTTTACAGCAGGAAGAGAGTGTTATGGAATGCCTTGAAGAACATTCAAGAAATAGCTAAAAGGACAAAGAACCTCCAGCTAAGGGCACATTTCTTTGACTCCACCATTCTCCCTGCATTAACATATGCCTCAGGAATTGGGCCCTAAGAAAGCAAGATGAGAATGCTATTCGAATCTCCCAAGGAGGAATCAAAATAGCTAAGCTTGGAATATCACTCCTCACTCAAGTGAGAGAGGGAATCTGGATTTCTGACTTCCATCAACAATCCAGAGTCAGCTGTGCTGTCTCATTTGCCAAGACATTGAAAATCAGTTGGGCTGGCCATGTAATGTGATTTGAAGATGACTTACTAGACTGGTATTCCATGGGACATCAAAACATCATGAGAACGCCCACCTACAAGATGGTCAGACATCTTCATCAAGACCTGGAATGAACAGTTTGAGGCTCTTTGTATTCCTGAAGCAATTTGGTGCCAATGGGCTAGACTGACACATGATCGGGACAAATAAAAATGTTACTGGCACCTGCTGGAGTAAATCCATGAATAATGGGTTTTCAAGTGATCAAGTTATGAAGATATTTGAGAATGTATTTTTATTTTTATGAACTTTGGCATAAACAAATAAGGAGTATATTACTAAACATATGATTTTTATTTATTTATTTATTTTTTGCTTTTTTGGGTCACACCTTGTGATGTCAGGAGTTATTCCTGGCTCTTCTCTCAGGAATTACTCTGTGCTTGGAGGACCATTTGGAATGCCCAGGATCAAACTTGGGTCATTTGTGTGCAAGAAAAATGCCCTACCTGCTGTGCTATCACTCCATCCCTTGAATTTATGATTAGTTGATCTTTTAGCCCATAGTGTGAAGAGCATGCTACTGAATAATGCATAAGGAAAAGTAATGTGGTAGTTTAGGCTACTGAAAATTCCAGTAACATTTGCATCTTTTAAGGCACAGTTTTAAAATCTGCCAAAATATGTTAGATTGATGGACTTTGACAACTGTCAGTTTTAAATTACAATTATTTACCACCTACAAGTGATTATAGTGATTGTTCTTACTTTTTATAATTTTGATTCTGTGTAACACCCTCAATGAATCAAATATTATATATATTTAAATATCTGGTTATAAAATGTCACATTTTCTCCACTAAGCAAAAGCAAGATGATATTAAATTAAGCTTAACTGAAATCAATAATGAAGGAAAGGAGCAATCACATTAGTGTGGTGATAAATGAACTTAAAATAAATAGTATCTCACCTATTTCAGAAATATCAGAGACAGACATGGGGCAGAGCTGCTACTGGCTCTCACTGTGTGCAGCTGCTCATGAGGCGCCTGGGAGGGATGGCAGCTTCTATCCATGGCCCTCCACCCCAGCAGAGCCTCACAACAAGCCAGACGACCCCCACTCCATGAGGACCTCCATTTTCCACATCCGGACTTCCCCCTCTTCAGAACTCCACACAGCAGACCAGCCTATCACAGCCCAGCTCATCGAGATGCACCCTGCTACAGTCTTTTTTAAATCTGGCCCAGGTATGCTGATCCAGAGACAGACATGGGGCAGACTTGCTACTGGCTCTCACTGTGCGCCAGTCACTCATGAGGCACCCGGGAGGGATGGCAGGTTCTATTCCTGGCCTGCCACCCCAGCAGAGCCTCACAACAAGCCAGATGACCCCCTACTCCATGAGCACCTCCATTTTCCACATCGGACTTCCCCTTATCAGAACTCCACCAGGCAGACCAGCCTATCACAGCCCGGCTCACCGAGATCCACCCTGCTGCAGTCTTTTTAATCTAGCCCAGGTATGCTGATCCAGAGACAGACATGGGGCAGAGCTGTTACTGGCTCTCACTGTGCGAGGTCACTCATGAGGCACCCGGGAGGGATGGCAGCAGACCAGCCTATCACAGCCCGGCTCACACCCTGCTGCAGTCTTTTAAATCTGGCCCAGGTATGCTGATCCAGAGACAGACATGGGGGCAGACCTGCTACTGGCTCTCACTGCATGCAGCTGCTCATAAGGGGGCCTGGGAGGGATGGCAGCTTCTATCCTGGCACGCCACCCCAGCAGAGACTCACAACAAGCCAGACAACCCCCACTCCATGAGGACCTCCATTTTCCACATCCGGACTTCCCCCTTGTCAGAACTCCACCAGGCAGACCAGCCTATCACAGCCCTGCTCATTGAGATGCACCCTGCTGCAGTCTTTTTTGAATCCAGCCCAGGTATGCTGATCCAGAGACAGACATGGGGCAGAGCTGCTACTGGCTCTCACTGTGCAGAGCCACTCATGAGGCACCCAGGAGGGATGGCAGCTTCTATTCCTGGCCTACCACCCCAGCAGAGCCTCACAACAAGCAAGATGACCCCCCACTCCATAAGGACGTCTATTTTCCACATACGGACTTCCCCCTTGTCAGAACTCCACCCAGCAGACCAGCCTGTCCCTGGCCCACCACATCAGAAGAGCCTCACAAGAAGCCAGACGAACCCCCTACTCCATGAGGACCTCCATTTTCCACATCCGGACTTCCCCCTCGTCAGAACTCCATGCAGCACACCAGCCTATCACAGCCGGCTCGCAGCAGCGTAGTCATGTGGTTCATCAATAAATGCTGGATTTTGAGATGACTACAAGACTATGCTACCCGCACGGCAGAGCCTGGCAAGCTACCCGTGTCGTATTTGATATGCCAGATACCAGTAACAATTATAGACCTCATTCCCATGACCTGATGGAATGGTTTGAGGTTCTTTATGTTCCTGGAGCAAGCAGGTGTCCTTGGGCTCTACTTGCATGAGATAGGTCATATGGAGATGTTATTCGTTCCCCGCTCGAGCAAATTTATGATGAACTGAAAGTCAGTGATACAGTGTTACTGAAATATCAGCAACAAATTCTGACTCTGTGTACTTCCTTATCTTTATGTAGAAGAGTCTGCAGACCTGGAAATGTTTTCTAGCTTGATCATTCAGGAAAGATCTACATTTTATGAACATCATTTTCTGACTTATGATTACTTAGACTTTTCGTTATTATAATTTAATATAGACTTTAATGAATATAATTAAAATATGCAAATATATTTCATTTATTTTTATAAATATGATACTATTCTTAAAGTAGAACAGAAGTTTGTGTTTCAAACAGTATGTATATACTACTATATTGGAAAATATGATGATATTATATATATATATTTTTTTTTGCTTTTTGGGTCATACCCGACAATGCTCAGGAGTTTCTCCTGGCTCTTCATACAGGAATTAATCCTGGGGGTGCTCAGGGGACCATATGGGAGACCTAAATAGCATTCTCATTCTGCTTTCGTAGGGCCCAGGTCTCTGAGGCATATGTTAATGCAGGAGAACAGAGGAGTCGAAGAGATGTGCCTGGAGCCGGAGGTTCTTTGTCCTTTTAGCTATTTCTTCAAGGTTCTTGAAAGCATTCTTTGCTGCTCTATTCCTGCTGCACAACTCAAGATTTAGGTCGTTCATCATGTTGAATTCTCAGCCTAGGTACACATAACTGCTGCAATTAGAGATGTTTGTTCTGTTGATAGTGAATGGGGCCTCTGGAACTAGTTCATTTTTTATGAACATAGTTTTGTTAAGATTCAGCTGTAGACCTTTCCACATTCTCGGTCAAAATCAACCAGCATTACTGGCATTTGGTTAATAAGTGCCCAGCCGCTCACGAGGTACCCAGGAGGGATGGCAGGTTCTAGCCCTGGCTGCCACCCAGCAGAGACTTGCAACAAGCCAGACGACCGCCCCACTCCATGAGGGCCTCAATTTTCCACATCTGGACTTCCCCTCGTCAGAACTCCACCCAGCAGACCAGCCTATCATAGCCCAACTTGCTCAACCGCATGCGGCAGCGTGGTTCATCAATAAATACCCGTGTTGTATTTGAGATGCCAAACACCAGTAACAATTATAGACCTCATTCTGGAATGGATTGAGGCTCTTTATGTTCCTGGATCAAGCAGATGCCCTTGGGCTCTACTAGCATGAGACCGGACATATGGATATATTACTGGGGCCCGCTTGAGCAAATCGATGATGAATGGGTTAATGTTGGTGTTATTAGAATGATGTCATCAGCAAAGCTTGATCACTTGATCACTTGAATCCCGTTATTCCTCGATTTGCTCGAGCGGGCGCCAGTAACATTTCCATTGGAACCTATCACGTGCCAATGTAGCCCAATGGCATCTGGTTGATTCAGGAATATGGAAGAGCCTCAAACCGTTCCTTCAGGGTCTTTACAAGGAAGTCTGACCTTCTTGTAGGTGGGGTGGCCAGTCCGACATCATTGGTCTGACTGAGACGAGGAGGCGTCAGTTGCATCATGCTGTATTTGACACTGGAGAAGAATTGTTCCTTGGAACATGCGACAAAAGAGGCATCGGTGGCGTTGGTGTCCTTGTCAACACGAACATGGCCGTAAACATTGATTCATTTGAATGCCTAACAAACCGAATAGGACAATTACACTTGAAGAGATGTGGCCCACTGCCAGCAATTTCTATCTTCATTGTCTACGCACCAACATCCACATACAAAGAAGATGAAATTGAGAAATTCTACATGGAATTGGAGGAGTTCTAAAAAAGACACACCT
Organism: Cryptotis parvus; assembly: GCA_021461705.1. Taxonomy (NCBI): domain Eukaryota; kingdom Metazoa; phylum Chordata; class Mammalia; order Eulipotyphla; family Soricidae; genus Cryptotis; species Cryptotis parvus. Next base: position 25,229 of record JAJIBD010006295.1, on the reverse strand, counting down.
CAAAAGTCATAGTCGGTGATTTTAATGCCAAGATAGGACCAAGAAGATAGGCTGAAGAACTCCACATCGGGACCCATGGCCTAGAATGGAACAAACAGGGTGAGAGACTATCTGAGTTCATCATGTCACCAAGACCATTCATGGGAGCTCACAGTTCCAGAAGGCTGAATTGAAACGTTGGACATGGGAATCTCCTGGTGGACAGTTCCACAAATGAAATTGACCACATCATCTTCAATCAACGGGTTTGTCTGACCGATGTAGCTGTCGTCCCCAAATACCAAACAGGATCGGACCACCATCTCCTTCGTGCAAAATTCTACTTCCCGCAATGGGGAGAAAAGGCTGCAAAGTTTAAGAAGAGAACTCCCAGAATGATCACCAACGGGAGCTCTTTGGCACCATTGCAGCAACATTGGAAGATACCATCATTGACGACATCAATGAAGAATACAACCGACTGGTTCAGCATCTCCATGATTGTGCGAAGAATGCCAAGAGAGAGAAAGACACAAAAGAATTTTATAAGGTTTTTTATGTATAGGAATGACTAATGAAGAAGTTTTTTTATTCTTGGAGGAAAAATGGTCTCTGAAGAAAAAAAAATGTGATGCTCAGTGTCAAGTTTTTAAAAATTAATGTGTGTTCTAATGTTTTGTTTACAGGTAAAACAAGGGGGTGGAAAAGGTTGGACTCTGAGCATAGTGCTCAATGTCAAAATATTTCAAGTATTAATGATAGTTTCCTTTTTTTAATGTTTTTGCTCACAGGTGTTTACAGAAAAAAGAACTTGGCTGTTACAAATTCCTGCTATGATGTTTAATGTTTTGAATTCTCATCACGGTGCTCATTACAAAGGTTTGCTAATTCAATGAAAAATGTTTTTCTAATGACTCTGTACACAGGATAAGACATTGGAAAGCAATAGACTTGTGGTGTAGTGCTCAATACTCTGAGATTCCTAAAACACTGCTCACTAAAATTTAATGATTTGCAAAAATGATTTCTCTTATGTTCTATTCACAGGAAAAGACAATTCCTCACCATCATATTTGCCATCTTTATATCCATGAAGCACTTGATTCATTACCACCCATCACCTTAGATGGGTCATATATACAACTGTAAAAATACTAATCGATCAAATGTGTGTGTTTGTGAGTGTGTCTGTTTGTGTGTGTGCATGTGGTGGCTACCATTATGTTTGTGGATTAATGTTGTGTCTATGTTATGCCTAACCTACTACCTTCTCAATTTCTGACCACTAAAAGCCTCTATTGAATTCATCAGCTCCATTGCTGACCTACTAGACTCATCAATTTTGGATTCATCAATTCTCATACTGATCTCACCTCCATCAGTGTTGAAGCTTTTTTTATGGTCTTCTCTCCATCCCACCTGCCAAAGCCCTAATATCTCTATTTGTGATAAATCTTGGAAATGTTTTATTATCTCGCAAAGTTTAAGTTACAGGTATGGTTACTGGGGCCAGTGCTCCTTTGGTGAAGAAGACCTGCATGCTGCCTATATCAGTGTTTCGGACACCTGTTCCAGCGCTCAAGACTCCTGTTCCAGTGCTCAAGACGATTGTTCCAGTGTTCCTGAGATCTGATTCAGTGTTCCTGATAACTCAACGAGTTTCTGTTCATGATCACTGCTCTCCAGAGACTCATTCACGTGATCACTGCTATTGCTGTTCGAGAAGTAGTCCCTTAGATTTTGTTCCAGACACATGACTTTACTTAAAATATGGCAAATTAGATCTGAGGATTAAATACAGGCAAAGAAAAGTGCACATGATGGCCTCTAAGTGTATGCATTGCAATCCACAATATGTAAGAAGAAGGAAGAGAGAGAGAGAGAAAGAAAAGAGATAAAGGACATGACATAGAGGCAGGCTATGGGAGTGGGGAGGGAATTGCGGACATTGGTGGTGGGAAATGGGCACTGGTGGAGGGATGGATGCTGGAACACTGTGTGACCAAAACCCCCAAACATGAACAACTTTGTAATTGTATATCTCACGGTGGTATAATAGAATATTAATTAAAACACAACATAAAAATATGGCAAATTGACTGTCACTAATTATGGACAGTGCAAACTATAGTACGCTATATAACCAGACAGCTAGAAGCACTTTGTCACAAACTTTGCTTTGGGTCCAGAAACAAGTTAGGATCCCAAAGTAACATGTAATATCAATATATAATTGGAAATGTTCCTTTTTGTTTAATATTCTGTATGTGTTAGCCCAAATTTTGTACTTTTTCAGTTTTATTTTAGTAAGCTAAACAGAGGGAGTTGTTTCATGACAAGCCCTGCTTCAAGCCCCAGCTACACTTAGTTTGCAGCCCCACCCACCCTCAGCTAGGGAGGTTTAGAATCAGCTCTGGCAGTTGTAAAGTCAAAAGGCCCACCTGAAGTGATGCATTTCAATAGAGTTGTTTACCTGCCTTCATCTCTAAATAGCCCAGCCCAGGATGGGTGTGGGCTGGGACATTTTGGCAGATTTTTATCTATAAAATAAGTTGGGAGAAAAGAGAAGGCCCTTTTGCCATTTTGGCTTCCCTTGGCTTCTGCCTCTCCATTCTCAATTGGGCTTCACAATTGGTGTCAGCCATCTTGGGCTACACGTGGCCAGGGCCCAACAGGAAACTCAAAATCCTGGTTTTTCCCATTCTTGGATTGTACATCAGAATCTGTGATAGTAAAACCTTTTAAACTGCACCAGATTCCTGAGTTTTCATCCATTCCCCCACCGGCTTCAGACCCCAGCGGCTCCCCAACATATGTTCATAGAATAAGTATATGCAGATGATTAAGAAAGAGAACTAGTACACTGCAATTTTTTTAAATATAATTTGGGCCTTCAGTAAGACATGTATTTTTTAAAAATATAAAACTTGTGTCATGAAGATAAATATTTCATGAATACATCTCATGAACATAAATATTTCAATATTTTTTAAAAAAGTTTAAAAAAACTACAAAATTATTTTCTAAAGAGCTATCTCTTTATGCTGGCACTTCTGAACCTAGTGTGGAGACTTTCAGTTCTGGAGCTACCCTAGGTCATCCTGCACAGCACCATGGTCCAGCTGGTGTCGGAAACAAAGCCGCCACTGAGGCCGGGCCTGGTCTTCAGCAGCTCTTAACAATGCAGATTTTAGAGAAAAAAAAGAGCTATCTCTTTGTATAGTATAGATAAGTATATATAATATATATTTATATATGACAAATATATATATGTATGTGTATATATATATATATATATATATACGATACCAGTAATACTATTAATACATATTATTATAGTGGTTTACTTTCCTATTCATTCATGCATACATAAAGACACATAGAGATACTAATTTGTCAGAATTATCAAGTGACTCCTCAGGGAAATTTATGTACTAAAATCTAGAAAAGATAAAACTTGCTGTATGTTCATATAATTGCTTCATTGTTAGTTTACCTTGCCTTCATGAATATGTGTAAAATTTAATAATGTTTTTAACTTCCTGGAAGTAAATATTATTAATTAAAATGTTGATTTGTTTTCAACTAAGTTTATTTTTTCACAAAAGGGATAAATTTGAGAGAGAAGATAGGTAGATCCCAATAAGCTTGATAGATAACTATTCCCATACTCCTTGTCTGACATATGTCTTTATCCTAATTGTGTTGTCCTACCTTTACAATGATAAAAATAAATTAGCAATGTTCAACGTCTCAAACTTGATTTCACACTTCTTATTGAGTTCTGGGGAAATTTTCATGCTTCATCATTTACAGCTACTCACAAAAAGTATGTGTGAAATAACTGTGAAGACAAGAGAAGCAAAACATGAAGTTGTAATAATTCATCTGTAAAAATTTTTAACTGTATGGTATACTGGCAGTGACAGGGCTTTTTTTATTTGGCATGAAATTCCAACACTATAGAATTCTGCATCAGTCTGAGAAACAGGAAAATGAATATTATAGGGCTGCCAAAATGAGGTGATGCTATAATTATCAGGCTTTTAAAAAATTTCCCCATATTTTTTCATATACTGACAATGGCTTAAGTGTAGTATAATCATGTCTTATCCAAATGAATTATGTGTTTTCCCCTTAACTAAGCTTTTTTTTGGCAATCCTTTGTTAGCTTCAGCAGAAAAATAATTTTAAAAATGTTATAATTTATCACTTTTTGCATCTTTATATTCAACTTATTGATACATAACTAGGCATGCAACTATAGACACACTTTTTAAAAGATAAATAATTGAGTTGGTTATTTATGAGTTTTCTTTTATACATGCATGTCATATACCCTTAATGGAACAAATAATGCAGAAACAATAATTTTACTTTCCCACATGCTGCTATTCATATATCTTTAAAAATGTAATTGTACTTCAGGTGCTTTTTTCTGGAGCTCAACTTTTAATGAGGAAACAACTGAAATCTTGATAGAATCTATTAGTATAAATTTCTCTATTCCCTGTCTATTAAAGGAATTTTAATTCATCATGAACTAATCATATTTAATTTTCTATTCTTTACATTTGTGTCAGTTTTGAACAGAGCTATATTTTTGAAGTATGCTAATCAAAGAACTTTTATGCCAGTAAGTATAGTAATCTTACTTCAATAGTTCAGATTTTTTAATGTTTTATTGAATATTTTATTTAATTGAATGATGATGAAAATTGATGAAAGTATTCCACTGTATTTATGAATCACAGATTCCACATAAAGTAAGGATGGTAGGGTGCTGAATTGCTTTCAGTCATCTTATATGATAATATTACTTGTAGAATGGTTGAAAATAAGTTCCTTGGCACAAGCAACTGAAAATATAGACTGCATATATCACTTGTCACTTGTATCGCTTGTCTTCCCATTGATTATCGATTTGCTTGAGTGGGCACCAGTAACATCTCCATACGTCCTGTCACATGGTAGTGTAGTCCAAGGTCATCTGCTTGCTCCAGGAATGTAAAGAGCCTCAAACCATTCCATCAAATCATGGGAATGAGGTCTATACTTGTTACTGGTATTTGGCATATCAAATACGACATGGGTAGTTTGCCAGGCTCTGCCATGTGGGTGGAATACTCTTGTCACCTCTAATATTGAACATTTTTTTGATGACCCGCAAGGCCACTTTAATCAGCTCTTCTGCTGGATGGAGCTCTGACTAGTGGGGAGTTTGGATGTGGAAAATGGAGGCCCTCATTGTGTGGGGGTTACAAGTTTATTTTTATATATAAATATGTGCATATATGCACACATACAAACACACTTCTGTGGGTGTGGGGTTGTACTCAGGGCTTGCTCTGTGCTCAGGATGGAACTAAGTTGGCTGCATGCAACACAAGTACCTTACCAGTAATACTATCTCTCAGTCCCCCGATATTAATAAAGTTGAATATTTATAAAGTAACACTCCCATCTTTGCATATAAGTGGAGAAACAAAGTGTCATTGTGTATAATTAGCAAATTGAGCTAAAACAATTTTAAAAGTTCCAATTGCCTTACTTAGGTGTGTTAGCATAAATAAGGAAATCTAAACTGTTAAAAGCAAACACATATTCTTTTTTCAATCAACGTTTAGTAAATTTTCCAAAAAAATGTAATAAAATAATACAATTGACTTGGAATAAAGAGTGAAATTAGGATAGTAAGCATAGATTTAAATATTTATGCCTTTTTGAATAATATAAGCACTTTAATGCATACTGTAACACAATTACTTTGGTGATTGAATTGGTGACACATTTTTTTTCATTTATCCAGGACTTAATTTCAATGACTTAGTTATATTTTCCATAAGTACAAACAAAAATCTTAAATAGCTTTTGAAGTATGAGCCACCAAAAGGTATTAGAGTAGTATATATAAATACATTTAACACCTTAATCTTAAACAGACAATCAGTGAAAATGGAGTTTAATAATGTATAATATGTACAGCTAATTATACTAGGAATTTAGAAGTACAGACTTAAATGTGTATGTGTAATATTGATCTGTCACCTCAAGAAAAGCTAATGAGATCATTCATACTTCCCTGGGAAATAAACAGAGGACACATGAGAATAGTTATAACCTGATTTTATTACAAACTGGGCATGTAAGTGAAGTTAAAATGATGTAGAAAGACAAGGGGAAATCATTTGACTCTTCCTCACTAATTAAACCTGCCTGCTATGGATTAATGGTCCATGAAATAGGGATAAGCTTAGCCCTTTGATAGTATGAGTCTTGACCAGTTAATTGGTCCCCAGAATCTAGTTAATGATGTTGTATTCCAACAGAGAGTGTCTTCCCATCATATAACAGACTTTTTTTTAAGTTTGTTTTTGTTAGGTTTGGTTAATTTTATGCCTAGTACTTGTTAAATTAAGACTTATGGTCCTATATGCAAGATATACCATCATTATATCTTTGTCTACAAAATTCTGATGATGTAATGGTTTGTTACATAGTAACAAAAAAGGACTTAAAATGAACTTATTGTTTCTGTATAGTGGATAGTGGAGAAATTGCAGGATAATGAAGGGTTAAGCCTTTTGATTGTAACTAAATTCATTCTTTGTCTTGGCATCAGATTATTAAATGATTGACTTTGGACAACTCATTGATTTATACAATGAAGTCTTAGTTTTCCTTTTTATCAAATATGACTAATATTAGGTATTATACAGATTCAATAACATGGGAAAAATAGTTGCCCCATTGCTTTACAGTTAATAGATATTATCATTAAATTCATATTGTATTTTGTTGCTTATAATAAGGACAATAACATCAAACTATTTGTGGATCTTCATTATGAATTACTAAAACATACTTTGTGTTCTATCAATTCAATTTTTTCTTTTTCTATGATAAATTCTCAAGTATTACTTTTTCATTCTGATAAAATATATTCAACAATGACAACTACATAAACACCATTTCATTTATACTGGTATCTCTGGTATATTTTCTTTATCCCTTTTTAACAAACAATAGCATGGTGGTCAATATGTAACAGATATTATAATAGACACTTAAATATTACCTCATTTAATTCTCAGAATGAGATTAACAGGTGGGCTTCCTCCTACTGTCTTCATTACAAGAGAGAAAAGTAGTATCCAGATCCATGGGTCTTCTGCATGGTGAAGGTATATAATTTACCTGTTGTTAGTAAGAGAAAGTGGTATAGCAGGAATTTTAACCTGTTGATCTTCCATTTTTAAAAAAGTAATCTTCCTTCTCTTACTTGTCTTACTAGCACCAGGTTTTATTTGTTTACTTTTGGGCAATACTCAAAAATGCTCTGGGGTTGCTCCTGGCTCTGCATTTGGGCATTACTCCTGACTGTGCTTGGGGACCAGTCGGATACCAGTGGTTTGCCGCAGACCGCTCAGTCGGTGTGAGCTCTAAGTCTCGGGGTAACCAGCTGAAGAAATCAGGAGAACAGGGACGTCGGCGCAATGGACAGACAGGCACAGACACAAGGGAGGTCAAATGCTGCTGCTGCCGTTTACTGAAGGCAAAACTTTTCTTTTTATGTTCAACAAATGCACAGACGCAAGATTACACCAGTTATTTTTTAGCAAAGGAGACATTTTTCAACAACAAAAGGAGTTTATCGTGTCTGCCACATATGACCACCTCTTGCCTGCTTGCCTGCACCTGTTTTTCAGACATTTTTTCTGACGTCTTTTTGTTTTTACATACTTTCATATTTGCCTTAAGTAAGATACAAATTTTTTAATTCTGATATTCATAGAATTACTTACTAGCTCTATGCACATATTATAGATTAACTTACCCTACTCCTAAATGGAAACTTCTATGCAGAGTTTATTATTGTAAGATTATTAAGATTTTGTACTAGAAAGTGTTAACTTTAACAAGCCCAATTATTTTTCACACAGGAGGTTTAGGGAGGCTAATCACTGCATTCCCGTCAACAGGGGGTAGCCAGTCGCTTCGACCCATAGGTCAAGAATTCTCCCTTCCCGCTAATGATGGGAAGCAAAGGCCTAAAGGCCACGGGCCTTTCCTTATCAAGGACCTGAGACCAGCTCAGGCCTTGGCAGCCAGACACTGCGCGGGCTGGCATTTTTTTACTATCTTTATTTTATGCTATAATTGTGTATAATGAAAACTACAGTTGCCGCAGGTTTTTCTCTCTTTGTCCAGTTTCTTCATTACTCAGAGTCTAAGTTTCAGCATAAATAAAGCGCTCTAATTGCACACCAAGCATTCTTAGAAACATCCAAAGGAATTCTAGGGGGCTTTGTTGGCGACAGTCCCTTTTAGGGGGGAAGCACCGTCTGGTAACTGTCCCTTTTAGGGGAAGTACCGGAGCCATCCCCTGGCCCAGTGAGCACTTTCATGCTACGCGAGCCAGTGCCAGCGGGAGCCGTGGCAGTGGTTGAATCTGGATTGGCTGCATGCAAGGCAAACACGCTACCAGCTATGCTTTCACTCTGCCTTCAGCATCAGGTTTTTAAGAAACTTGTTTCGGCCCCACTTGTCTCCAATATTTCTGATAGTGTTGCTAGTTCCTCAACTATGGTTGTGCTCAGGTTTATTCCTATTCACTGTTGCTGGTGTAAGTCTGATTTACTCTTATTTGCTGCTTGGGCTTTCAGCTTCTCTGAAGAAAGAGGAAACAAAATATACTTTTATGTTATGAATGCTAGCAAAGTCCAACAGTCTAATGTAGTTAAGACATTAACTGTGCTTTCTCTCTTTCTTTCCCTCTAGCTTCTCTTTCCCTCTAGCTCTCTTTCCCTCTAGCTCTCTCTCTTTTACTCTCTTAACTGAAATATTGATATTTTCTTATTTGTATTGCCATTCTCAATCTCAAAATGAGAGATTCAAGACTATAAACATGTTGAATATTAATAAATGCAGAATGATTATATTCCAAAAGGCAATGCCAGATCCTATTGCTACCATCAATAAGTGTCTAAATAGCCATAAAATCACCAAATACACAAACACACACACACATACACATTATCACTGTTATAATTATTTTCAGTTGAATGGTTTGAAAATTTGTATCATAGTGTGCAAGAAGTTAGAACATCTTAAGTTTACTGCTAATTTTTTCTTCTGAATTAATCAACATAGCTTACTACAATACAGCACATGCTAAGTTTTTAATGGATTATTTTATTTAGTTCCCAAAATATTTTAATTTATTCCCATTTGACCAAGGATCAATAGAAAGCTTATATAGCATCCCCCAAGCAAATCAATAATGGAAACCTGATACACACCAACATTTATATTTAAAATAAACCAATGATATTACTTTCCAAGCTATAACTTTATATGCTTCTGTTTTCCTTGTGATACAACTCTTCTTTTCACAGAACAGTATTAAGGGAGTTTTTTAAATTGTTTTATTCATTAAGAGAGTTAGGGAAGGGATTACATTAGAGTCTCCTCAGTAGTCATTTAGTTAATCTATTGCATCTATTTTCATTTCCAGTAAAATCATTAGTCTCTAAAAGCATCTATTGGAAACAATGGGAGCTTGGGAACCACAACATAGTTTTCCCAGAGTTTATTTTCCATCTTCCAGTAGTAAAGGAAAATCCTTAAACTCACCCCTTTTTTAATATTTTTCTAGAGCTTTAGCAAGATTTAATTTATATAAGCACTTCTCTCTAAACATATCAGAATGAATCTCCATTAAGTATTTCTATAAGTCAATTTGGTAATACCTTCTGGAAGTAGGGAAATATATTTATGATGCTTTATTGTGTATTTAATCTTTTTTATTTTTGATAATTACAAAAATGTTCATGTTTGGGTTTAAAGCCATACAGTGTTCCAGCACCCATCCCTCCACCAGTGCCCACCTCCCACCACCAATGTCCCCAATGCCCTCCTCCCCCCCCCCTAGCCTGCTTCCATGGTAGGTTCTCTGCCTCTTTTCTTTCTCTTTCTCTTTCTCTTTCTCTCTCTCTCTTCCCTCTCTTACATGTTTTGGATTGTAATAGACTTTCGAAATCGTTGGTTCACTGTTCCTTTCTCTGTCTTACCTAACCTCTGCTCCCGCACATTAGTGGTAGTTTTGACCTTTGGCAAGACCTTCTGATCCACATTTTGCCTGACCTGACCTGGATATTGGTATCATAATATATATATATATATATGTGTGTGTGTGTGTGTGTGTGTGTGTGTATTTATATCATGCAAATAAATGCAGTCATTATATATCTGTCTCTACTACTTCTGGCTAATTTCTCTCACCATGATCCTCTCCATATCTATCCATTTATAGGCAAAAATTACATAACTTCATTTTTCCTAACCGCTGCATAGTATTCCATTGTGAGATGTACCAAAGTTTCTTTATTTAGTCATCAATTTTTGGGCACTCTGGTTGTTTCCAAATTCTGGCTATTGTGAATAATGCTGCTATGAATATAAAAGTAGGGATGTTATTCCCGCTGCGTGTTATTGGCTTCCCAGAGTAGATTCCCAGGAGTGGTATGGCTGGGTCAAATGGGAGTTCAATTTCTAGTCTTTGGAGGAATGTCCATATTGTTTTCCAAAAAATTCTGTACCAGTCAACATTCCCATCAACAGTGAATGAAACTCACCCCTTTTTTGAACCAGTAATATTTATTGTCCTCTCATGACAATTCTTGTACTTCATTTGTGGTAAATCAAATGATACATTTTATAGTAAAGTGTTGTACACTTTTACATCATAAAAAGCAACATGAGATTTTTCAGGTCACCCTCTATTCATTCTCAATTTTCTGTCCTTTCTAATCCTTCCAAAGTGGATGAAATCCTTTTGATGTAGGTGGGCCTCACAGATGGCTTATGTGAGGCAGGAAAGGGAGAGAGAGAGATAGTCACTTTCTCCTCAGCCGCCCCTGCCATGCAGGCAGGACCCGCTAGGCAGGTTAAGGACTGATAAAAGGCAAGTCAGTCCTAGGCCTCAACGAGGGTTTCTTCAGAGTTCTTGTCTTCCTTGTAGAAAAATAATTTTCAGGAGTAGACAAGCAATGAAGTAGAACAGATTTTATTATGGAGGCTTTAGAAAGGGGAAGGAGGGAAAATGTGTGTGTGTGTGTGTGTGTGTGTGTGAGAGAGAGAGAGAGAGAGAGAGAGAGAGAGAGAGAGAGAGAGAGAGAGTACACATCTCAAGAGAGCGGCCAGCACATGTGCTTGGACACCACATGTGCTCGGCCACATGGGCTCAAGCAACACAAGGGCTCAGGCAGCATATGTTCCCCATCCTTTGGTCACGATGGTTTTATAGATTTTTTTCCCAAGCTACTCCCATAGGGGTCTTCAACCTAGGTTAAAGTCCGTTGCTAGGGTGGTTGCCATGGGGAGCAGATTTTGCAGTGGCCTTTGAAAAAATTTCCTTTTCTTGATCTTTGTTCCTGCTGCATCTTCTGTCCTGGAATGTAAGGGTCAAGGGTTGGGCAGAGAGAGTCAGGTTGATCCAGCTTCCTCAAGGTCTACTGAGGGTTAATGGGTCTCATCAAGTCTTGGTTCCTGGTTCCAAAGGTGACTCTGGACAGCCTTAGGACAAAAATTCACTGCCATGGGAGGGGACTTGTCTGCCTGCTCACATCATTTCTATTAGATAATGCACTTACATTGCAATTTCAAAACCTGATATCTCCTCAAATATTTGAAAAAAGTTCATATCACTTCCTTGCTCATGAGGTAAACTGATTGTAGCAAGAAGAATACTGCGATTGCACCCTCTAAAGTGCTAAATTCAAGCTCTGTAATGCCATTTTTATTATGTCACCCACTTTTCCTCATATGAACTGGCTTCCATTGCACTCAGTTTACTTCACATAAGTTTACTTCACCTCATATCTGATCTAAGTTTCTCAATTCTCAGTTCTCTGACCTTATTATATTTTCCTGGGTCTTCATTCTATACACAACACCACTCCATTACCAATATTAAATTTTGGGAATAGCCATTATAGTTACAATTTACATAATCTCTCAATCTTTCTTATGCCTTTTTTAAAGTCCTTTGAACTTTATTGATAATAAAAACTCCCAAATATAATTAAATCCAGCTCTCTGAGTCTGCAGTCTTTCTCATATGTAACTGATGACACCATATGTTACTGAAAAATAAAAACATTAAATACATGAGACTTACTCAGAAATATAGTCAACAATAGTCTCTGTACCTAATATGTTACTCCCCTCAAGTCAGAATTTGTCAGTAGTAGCACTACTGACATTTTGGGCTAAATTACACATGATTGCAGAAACACTCTAGGCTCTGTTGGGTGTTTAATAATATCCTTGACCTCTGCACCTTGTATTCTAGTCAAAACTCTTCTGCTAATAGTGATCCTCAAGTTCATTCAGACACTGTCAACATTCTTAAGCAAATATAAGTAGACATACATTTCTCTTTTTGAGAATCACTGTCAAAGATAAATTGTTTAGTCCTTTCAAAAGCCAGTTCCTCATGTTGCTTTCTCAACATTTTTAGTATTTAATCAAACTCTAAAAGATAAATTGATCTTCTGTGTAGTTTTCTTATATGAACTCATGCTTATTTCTTCCATGTGAAAAAAAGGGATGAGGAAAAAATTGCTTCCAATTCTCTCTCTCTCTCTCTTTCTCTCTCTCTCTCTCTCTCTCTCTCTCTCTCTCTCTACTCTCTGCCCAAATACAGAGCCATCAAAGAACAACTTGTAATTCAAAAAAGTTAGGGTTGAGCCCAAATTTCAGATCTATATTGCAGAAAAAATATGGCAAGTTATTTTTTTCAAAATGATATTACAAATAATTATATTTAGATAACTTTTAGGTTAGTGTTTATTTCAATGTAGTAGCTTATTTTAAATAAGACAAAAGGAAATTAATTCTATTTCCATGATTTATGTTAGAATGAAAGAATTTTAAATGCTTCAGTCCATAGTTATCTGGTAATGAAAAACTATTAATGTATAGAAAGCTTTTTCCATGAAAATTTGTTCTAGTTGTGTCAACAAGAAAAACAAAAAAAATATGTCAGATAATCTCTCTTCAAAAGAAAATGTAGTGTTGGAGAAACTTTTCTTTTCTCACCGTGCCTAATTCTGATACTTCTCACTTGCCTCTGTGCTCTTCTCGTCTTATGAGTCCATTTACTCAATATTCACCTATGGCCCATATGGAATATTCTGTGTATCAACAGACACCAACTGGATCTCAATTAAGAAACACTGGTCTATCTCATTGTGTCTAATTTCTCTTGTTTCTTAGACTTATTGTAATCTGACTTTTTGCTTGTAATATTCTGCTTAAACTAGACAACTTGATGGGGGGGGGGGAAGAAATGGATGCAACTGACTTAATGCTATTGCTTAAATTAGTGCAAAATTTGAAATAATGAATGAAAGATGTCTATAAATAGTCTAATTACTTTGATCTATGCATATGTCTTGCCTTTAAATCACTTTGTTTTATTGTTTTATTTTCCAGACCCCCTACTGGCTATGCTCAAGGTTTACTCCTGCTTTGAACTTAGAAATCATGCCTGGCTGTGCTCTTAAAAGAAGGTAGAAACCCCCTTTCCCAACCAGGGCAGACCTACTCATGGAAAGTTACCAATTTAGGGCCTGAGTGTCCTTTTCATCTTGAAGTAACCTTTTTGTTATCTACAAAAGGCCCAGAACAAACTCCTGTTAGAGGTTATGAGACCCCCGCCCAGAATCTACTATCTGGCCTGAATTGCCTGAATTGCATTCCTGCATGTACTCATAGCCATTACTGACCCATGATCCCAGCGTGTGTCTAGCCGCACCAAATATAGAATGAAGTTTAAGTATGATCTGATTGGTGGGGGATGGTTACTTGGTATGAAGTGATTGGCTGCCTGCACGCAGACCTTGATGTAATATTTTAAATCTATTGGATGGTTATGCGCGGGCTTTTCTGTAGCGGCAGGAACTATCTCTTAAAAGATCCTCCCTGGAAGGGCTCAGGGCTCTTAGCCACTGACCACTTGGGGTCATGCTATGGGCCCGAGTATACTCGCCTATTATAAAAACCTTGCTTTTGCATAGGACCCGGTCTCTCAGAGTTTTCCTTGATAGGTGTGGCATTCCGAGGCTCCCAGTCAGTAACCCCATCGGGTGGCCAACTCTTTCACTCTGAAACCATATGGGATTATGGGGATTGAAACTGGATTGGCCCCTGCAAAGCAAGTGCCTTAGCACTGTACTATCTCTAAAATCCCAGTCTTTAAATCACCCTTATCTCTTCATATTCCTTTAAAAAATCTTACTTCTGACTAAATATTATTTAGTAATGTATGTAGTTAATTGAATATTGCTGGTCTAAAACAAACAAATAAACAAAATAACAAACAGGTTTAATTATCTGAATTTGAGTCTAGCACTACCAACCTTAATTGAAGCCTTAATTCTGCCTGACAGTCATATTACATTTCCCTGTTTTATTCATGTGTCCTTTCCCATTAGCAAATCTATTGCCATTTGCTTTACTTAAATATCTATCACTATCACTATCACTATCTTCCCATTCATCATTGATTTGTTTGAGGGGGCACTAGTAACATCTCCATACGTCCTGCCTCATACTAGGAGAGCCCAAGGGTATCTGCTTGCTCCAGGAACATAATTAGTCTCAAACCATTATATTAGGTGATGGGAATTACCTAATATAATTGTTACTGGTATTTCACTGTATCACTGTATCAATGTCTTCCCATTCATCATCGATTTGCTCAAGGGGGCACTAGTAACATCTCCATATGTCCTGCCTCATGCTAGTAGAGCCCAAGGGCATCTGCTTGCTCCAGGAACTTAATTAGTCTCAAACCATTATATTAGGTGATGGGAATGACCTAATATAATTGTTACTGGTATTTCACTGTATCACTGTATCACTGTCTTCCCGTTCATCATCGATTTGCTCGAGCGGGCACCAGTAACATCTCCATAAGTTCTGTCTCATGATAGCAGAGCCCAAGGGCATCTGCTTGCTCCAGGAATATAAAGAGCCTCAAACCATTCCATCAGGTCATGGGAATGAGGTCTATAATTGTTACTGGTATTTGACATATCAAATACGACACGGGTAGCTTGCCAGCTGATGCCGTGTGGGTAGCATACTCTTGTAGTCATCTCTAAGTGATGCATTTATTGATGAACCGCATGGCAGCTTGCGGTCACGCGGAGCCAGGCTGTGGTAGGCTGGTCTGCTGGGTGGAGTTCTGACGAGGGGGAAGTCGGATGTGAAAAATGGAGGCCATCATGGAGTGGGGGGTCATCTTGCTTGTTGTGAGGCTCTGCTGGGGTGGCGGGCCAGGGCTAGAACCCACCATCCCTCCCGGGCACCTCGTCAGCGGCTGGGCACAGGGAGAGCCAGTAGTAGCTCTGCCCCATGTCTGTGAGTGTTACTAGTATTTGGCATATCAAATACGACATGGGTAGCTTGCCACTTAAACATCTAAACACTAATATTTCATTCTCAATCTCACTGAAATATTTTTCAAATGCCTTTACAAAAAATAAAAGATCTCGGGCTGGAGTTTTAGTCCAGTGGGTAGGATATTTGCCTTGCATGCGGCCAACCTGTTTTTGATCCCCAGCATCCCATATGGTCCCCCGAGCACCACCAGGAGCAATTCCTGAGTGCAGAGCCAGGAGTAACTCCTGAGCACTGCCGGGTGTGACCCAAAAAATCAATAGATAGATAGATAGATAGATAGATAGATAGATAGATAGATAGATAGATAGATAGATAGATAGATAGATAGATAGATAGATAGATAGATAGATAGATAGATAGATTGATAGATAATTTAAAAAAGATCTCAGAAGATAAGATCTATAGGTTAGTATAGTCATAGGCCTTGACACTTGCATTTTCACATATATACTGTGCCAATATTTCAGATATGTCAGTTAAACTCTACACTCATAACGTTCATACTCCTGTCTAAACTTTAATTTCAGTACAGAATTTATCTTTCTTTATTCCTCAATTATATTGTACTATCAGTCTTCCTCTTCCATCATCTTTTTTAACCTAAAGAAGAATTTCTGTATGATATGGTCAGTTATTTTTATTTTGGAAGACACAAACTACTATTTCAACCTTTTATTGTATCAATTTTGTTTCTTGTTAGAACAAATCTTCCTAGGAAAGAAATGAGTTCTTACTGTCTCTTTAGAGTCACAAATTTTCCTTATTGTTCTCAACAGATCATGAATGACTTCCATTCCATAGTTCTCCATACAATTGTGTTTATATAAACCATATATAAATGTGTACCTAGCTTTATATCAATATTTGACATCATCTGTGTATTTTCTAAAAATACTTCTGAACAATACTTTTGAAAGAATATGCCTCAGTTTCCCCTTGCCAATGTGAGTGGAAGCCACAGTTTACTCTCCCTAGATGTTCTTTTTCTCCAGTGTAACCCTGATATATATTCCATCCCCAAGATTCTGTATCAGCATTCCCTCAACAGACATAAAATTCTTCTCTGGAGCTTAGGCTTAACAGGAAAACTAAAATAATGGGCAACTATGCCTGGAAAATTTAGGTCAGCTAAACACCAGTGTGATTTTGTGATATCTTTTTTGTAAATACTTGTCAACTAACAAGGGATGGAAGGAGACTTTTTAAAAGAGCACACAAAAACTCGCTTTAATCTTAGTCCTATACTACGTTTCTCCCCATTTGGGGAGCTTCTTTTCGATTCTCAAATGTGCTTTTCTGCTTTCCAATAAGTCTGAATCTAAACATCTTTATTACTCAATAATTTTATTCTTGTAAGTATTGATTAACCGGCAATTATAACGAACACAGATACCTACTGCCACTGTTTCTGCATCACCTGTATCATTCTACACTCAGCTATCAGTCTATCTCTTTTGCTTTTTATCTCTCACCTTTTTAACTACTCCATCTCATACTTCTTTCCTGTTTTATTTTCAAGTTAACTTAATTTTTGCTATATCTACTAGTTTTTGTTAGCTCTAAGTATAAGTATATATAAGTATATTCTTTGTGGTAATATTTCCCATTCTGCCCCTCGAGGTGTCGCAGGTGTTACTGTGGTGCCCAACTGTATCAGCAGGTGTCAGACAGGAGACAGGCTTGTTGATGGTGGGTGGTCTGACACAGAAAAAGACTGCGTCCCCTGTGATGAACCTAGAGTCATGGCAAAGCCTGGAAAGTTACCCATGGTGTATTCTATATGCCCAAAAAAGTAACAATAATGGACCTCATTCCCAACGAATGGAGACGTTACTAGTACCCACTCAAGCATATCTATGATCAATGGGAAGACAAGAATAACAAGTGAATATTTCCCATACTTATATCTCAAAACCTACCATCTAATTTGAACTCCAGATTTGCAAATTTTGTACCCTATTATTTATTTCCTGTTAAATTTTTTATAGATGTTTCTTCTATTCACATGTATTTACAATATAGCATTGCTCACTATAGTTGATAGAAACTATATTCTCCCAATTTCTGTGGACTTTCAGAAAGTCAAATTTTACCTTTACTTGTATTTGCTCCAAAGACCAATTTTCAGCAATTGTTGTTAGCATTTTCTCCTAACTTTATTAGAACATCTGTCCACATTTGTTTTTCATACATGCAACAATTATATATCAGCCTTTGTTTATATCGAAATATTTTACCAACTATTTTGGTCCTCTGATAATTAATTTATATTCTTAGACTCTAGCTTGCTGGAAAAGCATCTATGCATCTTTTAAAATGTAATGCAGATCATTCTATGCTCTTGTTCCAAGAATTCTCCATTGACTTTCTAATTGAAGATAATAAAAATTCTTTAATAGTGTTTTAAAAACTCTACACATCTTGTTCTATAGTAAGTCCTGCTTTTTCTTGTTCTCTAATTCTCAACATCACTGTGTGTATTGCTTTCTTTAAAATACAGCAGATTGATATTTGTGAAGACATTTTAAGCAAAGATATTGCTCTGACAGAGAATTGTTCTTTTCATACGTTTCCCAGACTATATGATCATTTAAAATCATGCTATTTTCTGGCACATCATGCAACTTCTTTGTTATATTTTTTTTCTGAATAGCTATCACTTTTTTATAATTCTTTCACTTACCATTTTATTATTTGATTCTATCCCTCATAACTGTAAACTGTAATCATTTCCCAACATAAGGTAAACAAACAAAAAGAACAAAAACAAAATGAAAGAAAGCCTGTACATTTACTAAGTCAGTTATTACATGAATAACATAAAGGGCTAGGAAGTTCAGGACATGAATTTTTCTTAGAAACATTAAACAATTAGAAATCAGGTAAACTTGCATTTGGGTGCTCTGGAATTCAGTCATATAACCTCAGGAATAAAGAAAATGCCCAATTTAGAAAAAAAATAACTATGGAAATTTTAAAGAGAGCCCAAATAAATTAAGAGTTGAATTAAGAATTAGAATACCTGCAAACTTGCCTGAGCAGAACCATTAATATGTTAAGAATTTCTCTCTTTTCTTGTTCTGAATGACAAAAAGGATTGAATACTTAATCAGAAATCATTGTTTAGATTAACGATATAATGGAATGTGCCTCTGGAAACCTTCATAGAAGAGAATTTATTAATCAATTTGGTGCTCACCATCCTGCAATTTGCCCTTTCTAAAAATGTACATCCTTTCTCATATTTTCCTATAGAAATCACTTCTTTGGGGAGAGGCCTCTGAGACAAAGGTAGAGTGAAGCAGATACTGGTGGAGAGTGTGGTGTTGTATTCATGAAACCTATCATTACAGTATTATAAATCATCATGATTCACATAAAAATATTTTAAAATAGAAAAATTTCTTCTGATAATGCAGACACGAGGCTAGTCTAGAAAATGACTCTGCAGTATTTCAACCTGCTGGCATGTACTTAACCAAACGCTATGTGTGTCTTTTAAATGAGCAGCAGTGGAAATTGAACTTTGTGGTTCTTTTTTTTTTTTTTAGCAACCCTTGCCTCATTTCCCTTGTACGCATGGCTATGATATGATCAGGAGGAAATGGTGGTTTTGATTCTAATGCTTTCTACAAACCAGAGAAAGCAGAACATTAAACTTGCTCAGTATTAAGCTTATCTATCGACTTTCAGAAAATATGCTCTCTGTATCATGTATCAGGGAGCTCAGGCTGCAAAAGGAGCACAGCCCTAACACCAGCAAGGTAAAGTTTGGGGAAAACCACATGAGGACTACAGGCAGGCTAATACCAATCCAGTAAATGACAGAACAAGAAATACAACA
Organism: Cryptotis parvus; assembly: GCA_021461705.1. Taxonomy (NCBI): domain Eukaryota; kingdom Metazoa; phylum Chordata; class Mammalia; order Eulipotyphla; family Soricidae; genus Cryptotis; species Cryptotis parvus. The sequence goes on along the minus strand of JAJIBD010006295.1, from coordinate 5,932 downwards.
TAGCAATTTAGGCCACAAAATAGAAGGGACTAGATGAGGGGAGTGAAGACAAACATCTTGTAATGTATTCAAGGGAATGTGAGGAGAAAACACAAGGCATAGAAGGTGTTTGAGCAGAAACATCTTACATTATCATAAGAACAGAGCCAGGAGTAAGCCCTGAGTATCACCCACTCACCCAGTCAGGCCCAAAAGCTAACTGAAGGAAAATAATACTTAAAACACAGCATAATGTGTTGGGTTATAGCTCCAAGCATTCTAGGTTTAACATTGTATTGTTCTTTCTTCTCCTGCAGGTTAACCCAGTTACACCCACTCAGGTGCTCCTGTGGGAACACCCTATTCCACTTGGGCACACCCGGTTCTCTGTGTTTAACCTCTCCTTTGTGGCCTTCTGACTCTATGCCACAAATATCTCATAATTAGTCACGGTAACTTAAAGTTAAACCTTCTGATGATTTTGGATTTTGTAAATATAAGTGAAATATTGCTTTTCTTTTTCCTTTATGTCCTTTGCATATTTTTATGTTTGATCAATGTCCTTTTTTGTATAGACAGGAAGACAGTTAATTCTATGCTTTTGTAATATATGAGTGTATTCATAGACAGAAATACATACAAGGGCCTCCACGCTTAGGGTTTGTGAGCAGGGACCACATCCTAACCTTTGAATGTAGCTGACTCTTTTTAGGCATTTCATTTCCAGGACAAATGGAACATATATCACATCCCTCATTTTTCCATCAAAGCAAAGCAGATGTACACAGACTAACAAAGTAGTTAATCCCGCCTATTCATTGCTAATTACAAGTTGAGCATTGATCCAACACAGGTCACAGGGCAGGGGTTATGCAAAGTTCTATGTATCTTGGGGTAGTTACCTCCTTGTAACTGCACATAAAGACCCTTGGTGTTTTTTTTCTCACTGAATTTTTTAAACTCATCACCTTTAGGCACAAAATGGAGTCAAGTTCAGTATTGAAGTCACTGAGGTCCTTTTTTTTTCAGGTTCTGCTGCAGAACTTGGATAAACCCAGGGCAAGCCTTGAGTAAGCTACCTTTTCAATGTCCTGGTACAACCTAAGTGTCATAAGAAGTATAAGTTAAGAGCATGCTCATGGAACAAACTCTGTCATGACCTAAAATTAAGCAACTGATTAAGGACTCTGTTGGGTTTAGGAAAAACTAGCTTTGTCTGAGGACAACTACATGTATTTCTGGGAAATACACATAGATGTCCTTAGGAAAGCCACCCTTTGCCATGATAAATTATCAGGTGGAGTCCTGCCGTTGGGCAGATCTCCTAGAAGGAATCTAAAGTTCTATAGTCCTCTAGATGGAATTCTGACTTTAGGTGAATCTCCTAGAAGATTGTCATCTGAAGGAAGGGGGTAGGGGCTTTGCCTCTATTCATTGTCCATGTTAAAGTTCAATCACCTATCTGTAATTGTGCCTCCAATCCTTCATGATGTATCTGTAAGTAGCTGAGCTTGTTTGAATTAAACAGCCACCATTACTAGCAAATCCGTTGGTCCCTTTCCTTTGTCCATTTGCCCAGAGGGAAAGGGTGGGGTCATTGGCCCTGTATCAAAGGACCCCATTGACCCTTAACAATAATGTTGCAGAAGGAAGATAAAGAAGGCCTGGTAATGTAAATTGGGGAAAAACAAGTTTGAAACCTAAAATCCTGAAGGCAAGAGGTCTGTGTAACAAAACATCCAACTCAGCAGCCCAAAGAAAACAAGTGATATGCAGAATTCAAGACCCAAGCACAGATAGACGGTGAGAAAAGAGGTGGCCTGGAGCTATTGTGGAAAGGCAATTGTTCTCTTAGCAAGGTGAACACCATGGCAAGGGAAACTCAATGCCTAGTGTCTTTTTTGGTCTTTGGTCACAAGGCAGGGAGTTATCTTGAGGTCATTCTCCACTAACTTACCTCAGGCCATCCTGCACTCATCATAGTAGCAGTTTGTTTCTAGCAGTCTTTTATTTCTCTGACTGCTATGCTGGTCATTGTGGAGGCAGGATGAACAGAGCTCCGTTTATCATTTAGGAGTGGAGCAGGGGATACATAAAGGTATGGTATCCAATTAGTTTCTCTGCTTCAAGAGGGTTATTTTTTTTTGGCTATAGTAATTAAGTGTTTTTAGGAACAATCCTGGTAGGAGCAGAGCTAGATTTGGGATATGACCCTAAGAAAAGAACATGCAATGTCCAGGAGATCTGAAGATGGGCCTGATTAGTGCCTGGTAACCTGGGTGACCTAGGCACTGTTTGGGTCTTAGGGTTCACAGGGGGCACAGGACACCAGATAGCTAAAAAAAAATAGATAATTTTCTCAGCACCTTACCCTTCACCTCTATTTTAATATTTTTTTGGCCAACATTGTTAAGAAAATAATAAAAGTTCACCCACTCACGCTTGCTAAAAATGTATAAAAAGAAGGACTTTTGTGTGTTCTCTGAAATCCTGTTTTAGAAGATGCCCTCAAGTTTCCCTCCATTTATTTCCCTTAGTCTCCCATATCCTAAAAAAAGCATTTTACTGATTTTTTTCATTTGATCTACTGTCACTCACTTCCAATTTTTACTGCCTGAGCCCAAGAACCTGAACATCTGTGCCCTCTACAACAGTATTTATTCCAAAAATACATCTTTTTTCAGAACTGAAGTTATAGCAAAGCATTTAGTTTGTCTGTCTTGCATGTAACCAACCTAGATTCAATCACTATTACTTCATATGATCCCTTGAGCAAAGTCAGGAGTGATCCCTGGGTAATGAATCAGGAGTAAGCTCTGAGCACTGCTGGGTGTGGCTCAAAAACCACACACACACGCAAACACACCTACACACACACCTACCCCAATCTCTCTCTCTCTCTCTCTCTCTCTCTCTCTCTCTCTCTCTCTCCCCACACACACACACACACAGACACACACATTTTTTTTTAATCTATTCATGTATCGAGGACACACTCTCTGCTCCAAATGCTAATGCTCAAGATACTACAACCAGCATGGTGCTCAGGAGTCACTCTCCTGGCAGTGCTCAGGGATTAAGACTAACATAGGTTGACCCATGTGGTTTAATTCTTTAAATATCTTCCTGGTCCTAGCCATAGCTCCTTTCACAGTACATAAATACTTAATTTAATTGTAACCCCCTTTGTTTATTTGTGCTTGTTTCCTCTGTCAATGGAGTCATATCATTGAGAACAATTGTAAGCAAAATCAAGGGATATTTGTCCTATAGTTTTATCAATGTATCTTATAGATTCTTTTCGAATGTTGGCTCTTTAATCAATATTAAATTAACTAGTGTGTATGGACTGAGACAGTGATACAATTTTTAATATAGTTTTTCTTCTGTTTTCTTTTTTGCTTGTGGCTACCAGTTTCCCACCAATTGTTGAGAAGGCTTTTCTTTCCACACTTTATACTTTTGCCTCCTTCGCTTCTCACTCCATATAACTGATGGTTACTTCTGGTCTCTCAATTCTATTCTATGTATTAGAGTCAAATTCCTCAAAACAATTTTTTTTCAAAAAAAAAAAATCAGCTCTATTCCAGAACTACTCTGTTTTCACTACTATGCATATTTATTATAGTATAATAACAGGGGTTGCAATGTCTCCCATTTCCCCCATCAGTATCTATTTGGGTATTTGGGGTGTTTTTAATATAAATTGTAGCAGTTTTATCATAAATACTTTAATTTTTGTGGGTTCTGGGACAGCACATTTTAATTATTGTGAGTTTGGGTCATATCAACAGGGTTCAGAGGTTACTGTTACTAGGTACTCAGGGTAAACTCCTGGCAGTGCTCAGAGTTGGAATCCAGACCTTCAATATGCAAAAAAATATGTACCAGTTCTTTGAGGTATCCACCATCAGTTCATGTAGTTTTAAATACAAGTATTTGAGTTTTTCCTTAGTTTGAGTCCTAGATATTTGATTTTTTTTTTGCTTTTTTTTTGGGGGGTCACACCCAGCAATGCTCAGGTGTTTCTCCTGGCTCTGCACTCAGGAATTACTCCTGGTAGTGCTTGGGGGACCATATGGGATGCCAGGGATAGAACCCAGGCCGGCAGGGGCCTGCCACGTGCAAGGCAGACACCATACCCGCTGGGCTACTGCTCCAGCCCCGATATTTGATATTTTAAAGTGAAACTTTAAATAGAATTAAACATATCTTTCTCTTCTATATCATTGTTTGCATATAAAATGTGTAGTCTTTTGTGTACTGTATTTGTAGCTTGCTACATTTGGTTTTTCACAATTTCTTATTTTATAACATGAAACGATGCCAACAATAAAAAGTGGTCAGTGTTATGAAAGCAAACATATATAACAATAGAATAGAGAAAGAAGAAATAAACTTGCATGTAGATATTCATTTATTCTTGATAAATGTCATTTTGGACACTGGCAAAGCTTTAGAACATCAGTTTGAAAAGTTAAATATTCTTTTTGCAAAATAATACATATGGACCACTATATTATATTATATTAACTACAGAAATTCATTAATTGTCAGGGCGCCCCGCTGGGTCCCCGACAGTGCCGGGAAGCGAAGTTCCCTTCTACCTCCGAAGCCGGGCGAAGAACGGATGAAAACTCAGGAATCCGATGCAGTTTTAAAAGGCTTTACTTATCACAGGTTCAGGCATACAAATCAGCAAAAGGAAAAACCCGATGCTTAGGATTCCAGGCTAGAACCCCAGCCACGTGTAGGTCAAGATGGCGACCACCACGTGTAAAAAGCTTTGTGAAAGGGAGAAGAAAACTTCCAAGCAGGGCTACCGCTCACAGCGAGCAAGAGCCCCCAAAGAAGCGCAGAGTGAAAACCGGCTAGTTTATACCCCTGCAACTCAGACCTTCCTCCCATTGTTATGGAAAGCAGGGGGGGTCCAATGCCCTTAGGTAATCCCTCCCTGCATCTCACCTAGGGCCTTTACTGTGCTAATGTTTTGAGCCAAATGCAGCGGCCCTTAAAGGAGTCCTGCAACAATTAATAAATTAAAAGACCAAAGAGTTATGTATCGGGGATAGAGTTATAAAAATCTTAGAATATTGGTAAATATGGCTCTAGAACTTTATGAATTAAATTTTACAATACTGTATATTAATATGACACAGTAAAAACAGACAACAAAAGAAGAAACAACCCGATCTTAAAGTAGCAGTTAAAATAGCGTATAAATGACATTATCAAGAGAATGAAGATATGTGTAACTCATGAATTGAAATATTTTAAAAATAAATATTAAATAAAGGGTTAATATGCACAATATATAAAGACATTTTATAACAAAACATCGAAACAAAAATGCAAATAAAATAAGCACAGAACTTTAACATAGATTTCTTCAAAGAAGATATGCAAGCAGAAAATAAGCACAATAAAATATGTGAATATCTTAGTCATTTAGAAAAGCTCTTCAAAACCACTATGAGATGTACCTTCACACCTATTTGGAAAACGATTATCAAAAACATCATAATTATAATCATCAATAGCATCATGATCAGTCTAGCACAGGGAGAGTTGGTAGCAGGTCTGCTCCCTATATCTGTGTCTCTGGTTCAAGCATACCTGGGCTAGAAATAGGCTTCTCTATAGGGTAGGGCTCTGACAAGCCAGGCTTGAGATAAACTTTTCTCTTGGGTGGAGTTCTGATGAGTTGTGGAGTCTAGATGTTGAAAATAGTTGCCGTCAATGTGCAGGGGTTTCTCTGGCTTCTTCTGAGGCTCTGTTGGGATGGAGGGCCAGTGCCACAGCTTGTCAAAGCTGCACCCAAAGAAAAATCTCAAGTCCAGCTTGTCAGAGCACCACCCTATAGAGAAGCCTATTTCAAGCCCAGATATGCTTGAGCCAGAGACATATAAAGACAGGGCGGACCTGCTACTGGCTCTACTCATTGCAGCCATGC
>JAJIBD010006293.1:0-39901 GCA_021461705.1 Cryptotis parvus | reverse complement strand
CTTCCAAAGACTAGAAATTGAACTCTCATTTGACCCAGCCATACCACTCCTGGGAATCTACTTTGGGAAACCAAAAAATACGCAGTGGAAACACCATCCCTACTTTTATGTTCATAGCAGCATTATTCACATTAGCCAGAATCTGAAAACAACCAGAGTGCCTGAGAATCAATGACTGGATAAAGAAGCTTTGGTACATCTACACAATGGATACTATGCAGCTGTTAGGAAAAATGAAGTTATAAAATTTGCCTATAAATGGATGTACATGGAGAAGATTATGTTGAGTGAAATTAGTCAGAAGGAGAGAGACAGATACAGAATGACTGCATTTATTTGCATAACATAAATATATATGTACATATTATGATACCAATATCCAAGGTCAAGTGAAACATATATCAGGAGACCTTGTGAAAGGTGGAAATTATCACAAACGTGTGGGAGTCAGAGGCTAGGTAAGATAGAAAACGGAACAGTGTGCTAACAATTGTCGAGGATACTAATGCCAACCTAGAACTGAGCATTAGAGGCAAAAAGATACACATGACAACCCTTTAATGTATGTTCTGTAATCCATAGTCTGGAAGTGAAGGAAAAGAGAAAAGAGACAGAAAGGGGAAAAAATAAAGAACCTGCCATGGAGGAGGTTTGGGGGAGGGGGAGGGAACCGGGGCGTTGGTTGTGGCAGATGGGCACTGGTGGAGGGATTGGTGCTGGAACACTGTATGACCAAAACCCAAATATGAACTTTTTAATTGTATATCTTTGTAATTGTAAAAATAAAAATTAAAAAAAAGAATATGTGAGTACAAGTGCCTTAACACTTGCCTATGGGAGACCCTGTTTCAATATCAGCATTGCATGTGACACACAAGTCATCAACAGGACTGACCACTTAGCCCAGAGCCAGGAATATCCCCCAAGCACTGCTGGGTATGGCACCCTAACCCCCAAAAATTTCATATGAAGGATTTGTGTTTACTTCTTTGCTACTTTGTCTTCTTAGGGATTAAGTTTTTCCCTTGAGTTCAGCCTCTGTTGTCAACATTGTGCTGTATGACCTCTTTGACTATGTACAAAGAATACCACTTTCTGTGAAACTCTAGTCTTTGGCAGTACCATTTGGTAAATGCTCTAAGAAAAAAGCTTAAATTAATGTGTAACTATCTCACTTTGTATTTTACTCTCAAGGATCAGAGACACTGAAGTCTTATTAATACTGCTGACCCTTTAAGGGCCCCTTTATATGTTTCTTATTTTCTTACAGTGGGTTTTTTCTCAGTCTTCTATGGGACATCCAGTCTTATGGAAGTAAGTCAGTCGTCGCTGCAACCAGAAATCCACCAGATGGTTGTTCAAATTTGAAGCAGGGCAACTCATTCTTTGTCTCTGGACTGTTTTGTTTCTTATCAATGGACTTCTTCTGAATTTTATGCCTCTCAAGTTTTATGAGTTCTTAGTTGTTGGATGACAGATCTAGCTAATCTGGGAGCTTTGTTGTTTTGCCCACTCCCAGATAACCTATTTAAGCCAAGGTTCATTCTAATGAGACCTCTCTTCTATGTAAACACTGCTAGAGGGTGTGGCAAAGTTACAGAAGTAACCTTGATTGAATAACTTCTGACTTATACATCTACTAAGACTTCTATGTTTTCTAGATTGGGCACAGCTCCTCTTTTATACCCACTGCACCCAGCGTGGGACAGTTAGAATTTACCAGGAGACTACCACACTGGCTACGTTGAGACTATAGGAAGACTATAGGAAGGATCTAAGCAGGTGAGTGTGACCCTTTCAGTACAGGAGAACAAGATACTCAGAATCACCCTGGTGCAGATAATAATAAGGACCTTGTGGGTACCATCTAGATTACATGAAGCTCATGAAGTTAAGAGGTTTTACTTTATATCAGCCCTCTCTCTCTCTCCCATTGTTTTACATAAGAGATAATCCATCTCGGGATTAATCCTGGTAATCTTTGTTTAATACCTGCAATAGGGTGTGGCACTGGCTTTCTACATTTGTTTAGGGTTCTTTGTTGACACTACCCTCCCTGGATTACTTTGGTGTATATAAGGGGACTGACTTGAGGCTTAATTATCAAGTCTAGTTTAATTCTTTGCTCCTAAATCCTTCATTTACTGATACTATCATGCTGGGGAGGGAGAGTCATACCCTTAAACTGCAATTCTTTTCATGAAGCTAGTCCTAATTGTTCTTCTATTGTTTCAAACCTTTCTCAGACTTGTATCTCCTATTGTAGACCTAGATTCTTCTACTTTGGGTCACGGCCTTATATGGTACCACATAACTAATAAAAAAGGTATAAAATGTGTTTTAAGTAACATGAATTAGACTATTCAGTGTATGTTTAGGATAAGAGCAAACAATGGCTGTGAAAATTTGAGATATTTATGGTCCAAATTTGCATGTAACAACCCAAAAAATCATGACTTCATCAATACCATTCCAATATATATGTTGCAATAATCAATATAATTTGTGCCAGATAAGGGAGCAGACATGGGGATGGGGGGTGGGTGAATAACAAAGGTCTTTGGTGGTGTGGGGGCACACAGGTGGTGGGATTGATGTTGAATGATGATTCCTTGTAACAACCGTACTTGAAGATTTTTGTACTTTGTAAATCACATGGTGTTTATATAAAGTCGATGAAATAAAAATTTAAAATGAAAAAAAAAAATGTTTTAAAATTATTTATGATCTCTTATCAGTAAATGTTTGACTTGTATACCTATTTTATATACCTAGGGTTGAGTAAAAATTTTTCAGGTAAAAGGGGTTGCCAGTGGAAAATGCTTAAGACACCTGGTTTATGGTTGTACTGACATTGCAGAATTTCATTTATTTCCAATTGCAAACTATTAAAAATTTTCTCTTTTTTTGCCTACAATTTCTTGCCTGAGCTCATCTTTTTTATTTTATATTTAGATAGGCATTAGTAACAATGCACACCTCTAATATTCCTCCCCAACACAACCCATCCCCGAGAAGTATATCATTTCCAAATACTTATCTGTCTCCCAGATTACCACACTCCTAACTTTCATATCTAAATGGCTCAAGATTCCATAGCATAATTCTCTGTCTTTCTGACATCTGATAACAGCTCAGTTACTTTTCATCCACTGACCTACTGCTACATGCTGATGCTATATATTTATGAGAAGTATTGGTTATGAGAGCTATTAAGACCAGGAAAGTAGCTAGAGCATATGCTTTAAATGCAGAAGTTCCAATCCCTGGCACCACAAGGTCTGTCGTAATGACTCCTGAGCACTCCTGGATATTTCTCCCTATTAATTAGTTGAATATTAACTAATTGAAAGTCAACAAAAATAAAAGCCTAATATTTTATGGAATAACTAATTAGAAGTATATTTACTGGAAATGTGAGGAATAGTGGGAGAAATTTGCCAGGGCAATGAAAATCAGATGGGCTGGTTTCGCCGCCGGCATAAATCAGAGAGTTGGACATGTAATGCGATTTGAAGATGACCGCTGGACTAGAGCCATTAACGACTGGATCCCATGGGATGTCAAAAGACCACGTGGCTGCCCACCTTCAAGATGGTCAGACTTCTTCGTCAAGACCTTGAATGAACGGTTTGAGGCTCTTTGTATTCCTGAAGCAACCAGATGCCATTGGGCTACACTGGCACGTGATAGAGTCAAATGGAAATGTTACTGGTGCCCCCTCAAGCAAATTGATGAATAACAGAATGTCAAGTGATCAAGTGATCAAGTGGGAGAGAGTATATGAGAGTTCTTAATTATGCTTGATTCAATGATTCGTGCTGACAAGGGGCTAGCCTACCTTCTACTCCTATGGTCTCTGCTAAAAAGTTAACTAATACCAGCTAAATTTTGATTTATGGGGCTGTGGTGTAGTGTCAGTGAAGTATAGGTGTAGTATAGGTGCAAGAAATTTTGTATGTGTCCAGCGTATGTAGGTACATAAAATAGGTATACAAAGCTAATACACCCTTTTGGTGCTGGCCACAGTGTGGCTCAACAGAAAAAATATTTTTAAAACTAATGCCCAGCCCACCCAAAATCCAGGTCAGGACAGAAGTGGACATGATTTTGGAGTGGGTGGCCACTAATGTGGCCTCCCATTAATCTCCCCTTCCTTATCCCATAAGACACCATATCCATCTTGGACTTTCATACTAAACCCTCACCAGGGCAGCCTTGCCGCTCCTTAACACATTAGGTCAACAACTTATTAGCCCCTACTCCAATCAAAATTCCCCAAAATTTACAAAAATGATGGTGAGCACAACAAACAATATAACCCCAATCTGAAAATAACAGTTTAATGAGCTCAAAGAACAGTGGAATCAATATCAAACAAAATATAGGAGGATATGAGAGAAACATAGGAATGGACAGACAATAGATAAAGGAGAAAACGAGAGTAGAAAAAACAAAACTACAAATTGAAATGTTATTGATAAAAAAAAATTGGTAGAAGAAATGAAAAAACTCAGTTTGTAGAGTAACAACAACAGCTGAAGACAGTATCAGTGAGCTAGAACATGATCTGCAGAAAACACCCAGACAACAACAGAAGATGGAAAAAAGACCTCTAAATAGGTCAAAGGCAGGCAAGAGACCTATAGGATGATTTCAAGAGGAACAATTTAAGAATCAAGGGGGTCTCCCTGAGGGTCAGGGAGGCAACTCCAATGAAGTAGTAACAATTGAAGACAATTGCTGAGAAGCCCCCCAAAGCTGGAGAATCCAGGCATCTGATCCAAAGGTTAAAAGCTAAGAGTTCCTATTAAAAAATACCTCCAAGACATATTCTAATCAGAACAACAAATATAGAGATATAATACTGTAAGCAATAAGAACAAAGAAGGAAATTTTATACAAAGGAGCATTCTTTATATTTACAGCAGACTTATCAGATAAAACCTTTCAGGCCCGAATACAGTGGTGAGATATAGCAATAAAGCTCAGTGAAATGAATGTCTAACAAAGAATATTTTACCTGGCTAGACTCTCATTCATATTTGAAGGGAAGACACAAAACTTCATCAACAAACAATAGCTCATAAACTTCATAGGCTCAAAACCAACTTTAAAAGGACTGAAGGCCTCTATTGTAAGATAAGACAAATACCATGAATACAACAAACTTGTACAGTCATATGGCACAAAGCCCATGACAATAAGCTCAATGTCAATGATCTGAACACACCAATTAAGTGACACAGCATGGCAAAATGAATTGAAAAATTAAATCCAACATAGTTCTGACTACGAGAAACACATTTGTATAGTCAGAGCAGACACAGATGCAAAGTCAAAGGCTGGAAAACTAATTATTAAAGCAAATAACTCCTTCAAAATGGTTGGGGTGGCCATATTAGCATCTGGCAACATAGATTTCAGAGTGAAAAAGTTTAGAAGGGACAGCAAAGGCCCTTTTGAATAATTGTTGGATTAGTACATCATAAAGTAATTATACTCCTAAACATTTATGCACCCAAACACATCTGAAAATAGACATTACACAAACAAAACTAGAAAATCAGATAAAATACCTGTAAATTAAATAATTCACTACTGACCAACCAGTGGGTTAGAGAGGGAAATCAAATGATTCTTGTAAACAAATGAAAATGAGGATACAAGTTAATAGAGCTTATAGGACACAGCAAAATCTGTGTTAAAAGGAAAGTTTAAAGCTCTGCAAGGAATTCATCAGAAAGGAAGAAAGGGCCCACATAAATAACTGGAAGTAACAGCTAAAGGAGCCCAAGCCAGGTAGGACAAAGGAAATAATAAAGATTAAGCAGAAATTAACAAGCTGGCATTCCCAAAATACAGTTCAAAAGATAAACAACCAAGAGCTGTTCCTTTAAGAAAATAAGATTGATAAACCACTAGCAAGATTTATAAAAAGAGAGGAGAGGAGCAAAAGAGCTAGAAAGATGAGCCCTAATAAATTGGATCAGAAAAGAAAAGGGGACCATCACAACAGAAACCATGGAAATTCAAAAGATCATCAGAGTTTACTTTGAGAATCTGTATGCCATGAAACAAGAGAACCTAGAAGAAATGTATAAATTCTTAGATTCCTGTAACATCCCAATGTTAAGACAAGAAGATTTGGAACACCTGAACAGACCTATCACTAATGAGGAAACAAGCGATAAGTTCAAGCGATCAAAGTCTCTCCAAACACAAAAGGTATGGCTCAGATAGATCCAATAGTGTATTCTTCCAAACCTTTAAAGAGGGTCTACTGTCAATCATTTTCAATTTTTTTTCCAGAAAATTGAAGAAATAGAAACACTCCCAAACAGTCTATGAAGCAAAAATCACCCTGGTACCAAAAGCAGAGACACCACTATATAAAAATATAAAATTACAGGCTGATATCCCAGTTGAACGCATGACACAAAGATCTTCAACAAAATATTAGCAAATGGAATCCAACAACACATCTGCCACATGCTCACAGAAAGCATTATTTTCAGTAGGGTTAAATTCAATGCCTTTCCTCTAAGATCAGGTATAAGAACCTCAGGCACAAGAGACAGTTGCCCACTCTCACCACTGTTATTCAATATTATATTTGGAATTCTTGCCACAGCAATTAGGTAAGTAAAGTATATAAAGGGCATCCAGATAGGAAAAGAAGAAGTCAAGCTTTCAGTATTTGCAGATGACATAATATATTCAGAAAATTCTAAAGATTCTACAGAAAAGATCTTAGAAATAATAGTTTTGTATTGCAAAGTAGCCAGACACAAAATCAATACCCCCAAAATCCATATCTTTTCTGTAAACAAATAATGGAAGAGAAGAAAAAGATTTAAAAAAAAACACAAAAGCAAACAAACAACTATTATTGACATTGTGTCTCAGAAAATCAAGTACTCAGAAATATCTTAACTAAAGAGCTGGAGTGATAGTACAGGAGTTAATGCATTTGCCTAGCATGTGGCGGACAAGGCTTCAATCCCTAGAATCCCATATGATCCCCTGAGCACTGCCAGGAATAATTCCTGGGTGCAGAGCCAGGAGTAACCCCTGAGCATTTCAGAGTGTGATAAAAAACAAACAAACAAACAAACAAACAAACAGAAAAAGAGATGAAGGACTTGTACAAAGTAAACTACAAAACACTACTTTAAGAAGTCAAAGAGGACACAAGGAAATGGAGACATATTCACTGCTCACAGATTGGGAGGATTAACATCGTCAAAATAGCAATACTCCCCAGAGCACTACTTAGGTTCAGAGCAGTCCCTATAAGAACTTCTATTACATTTTTCAAAGAAATAGATCAAACACTCCTGAAATTCATTTAGAGCAATAAAGCCCCACAAATAACTTAGCAATTCTTGGGAAAAAAGAAGATGGGAGGCAGCACAGACAACCTAATGGTACTGGAGTAAAGACAGACCCATAAACCAATGGAATACAGCTGAATATTCTGGCACAGAACCTCAAATATGTGATCATTTAATTTTTGATAAAGGAGCAAGTAATATGAAATGGAGAAAGGCAAGCCTTTTCAAAAAGTGTTGCTGGAAAAATGGACAAGCTATATGCAAATATAAAAGAACTCTGACCTCTTTCTAACACCATACACAAAAATCACTTCAAAATGAAAGAAAGACCTCTAAGATCTAAATCCATATGGTTCATAGAGGAAAAAGTAGGGAGAACCATACATGACTTCAAAGCTAAAGGCAACTTCAAAGATGAAACACCACTGACCCAGAAAGTGGAAGCAAAGATTACAAATGGGATTATGTTTAACCAGGAAACTTCTGAAACTCAAAAGAATCAGTGACCTACCAAGCAAAGATGAACCAATGGGACTGTATGAAACTAGAAAGTTTCTGCACTTTTCATCTCTGCGCTATTCACTATAGCTAGAATCTGGAAACAACCTAAATGCCCGAGAACAGAGGACTGGCTAAAAGAAACTGTGGTTCATCTACACTATGGAATACTATGCGGCTGTCAGAAAGGATGAAATTATGAAATTTACCTGCAAATGGATGGACATGGAGTCTATCATGCTGAGTGAAATTAGTCAGAAGGAAAAGGACAGATATAGAATGACTGCATTCATTAATAGGATATAAATAGATACCAGTGTTTTAATAAATATGGGAAATGGTAATGGCAGATTAAAACTCACCACTGAATATACACAAGAGACTTAAGTGATAAACTCTAAATATCTGCAGGGCTAGCCACAATGTGTAAAATAAGAGGGAGAGAGATGCAGAGACAGAGAGAGACAGATAGAGAGAGAAAGAGAGGAAAACTGGGGTACCTGCTATTAAGGCGGCCTGGGGGGGGCGGGAGGGGAGGGGTACATTGGTGGTGGAAATGGGGCACTGGTGGAGGGGATGGGTGCTGGAATACTGTATTGCCAAGAACCAATTATGAACACCTTTGTAATTTTATGTTTCACGGTGATATAATAAAAAAATTTTAAAAAAAAGAAAGTTTCTGCACTTCAAAAGAAAGGGTGATCCTTTCCATGTCCATCCATTTATAGGCAAATTTCATAACTTCACTTTTTTTTCTGACAGCTGCATAGTATTCCATTGTGTAGATATACCAAAGTTTCTTTATCCAGTCATCCATTCTCGGGCATACTGGTTGTTTCCTGATTCTGGCTATTGTGAATATTGCTGCTATGAACATAAAAGTAAGGATGGTGTTTCGGCTGTGTATTTTAGGCTTCCCAGGGTATATTCCCAGGAGTGGTATGGCTGGGTCAAATGGGAGCTCAATTTCTAGTCTTTGGAGAAATGTCCATATTGTTTTCCAAAAAGGGCTGTACTAGTCGACATTCCCACCAACAATGGATGAGAGTCCCTTTTTTCCCGCATCTACGCCAGCATTTGTTGTTCTTGCTCTTCAGGATATGTGCCAATCTCTGTGGTGTGAGATGATATCTCATTGGAGAGGGTCATGTTGAGTGAAATTAGCCAGAAAGAGAGAGACAGATAGAGAATGACTGCATTTATTTGCATGACATAAATATATATGTACATATTATGATACCAATATCCAAGGTCAAGCGAAGCATGGAACAGGGAGGTCTTGTCAAAGGTGGAAACTATCACAAACGTGTGTGGTCAGAAGCTAGGTAAGACAGAAAATGGAACAGTATGCTAATAATTGTTGAAAGTGCCGATACCAACCTAGAACTGAGCATTAAATACAGGCAAAAAAGATACACATGACAGCCTCTTAATGTATGTATTGTAATCCACAATGGTGGAAGGGAAGGAAAAGAGAAAGAACGCGAGAGAGAGAGAGAAAGAGAAAGAAATTAAGAAACCTGCCACAGAGGCAGGCTGGGGAGAGGGAGGGAATCGGGGACATTGGTGGTGGGAGGTGGGGACTGGTGGAGGGATGGGTGCTGGAACAATGTATGACCAAAACCCAAAATATGAACATCTTATGAAAAAAATGTTGAGAGAGAGAGAAGAAAAGGAAAAGTGCCTGCTATAGAGGAAGGCTAGGGGAAGGGGAGGGAATTTGAGGACATTGGTGGTGGGAATATGGCACTGGTGGAGGGATGGGTGCTGTAACAATGTATTACTGAAACCCAATCATGAACATCTTTATAATTGTATATCGCACTGTGGTATAATAAAAAAATTTTAAAAAAATTTCTCCAGATGATAGTTTTATGCCTCAAATTAGCTGCTTAAATATTTTAAGTAAAGCAAAGATTAAGGAATACTTCTTCAAAAAATACTGTATCATTTTCATGTATATTAAATATTATTGTTAATAAAAAAAACAAAAGAAAGGGTGAACAAGATAAAAAGACAGCCCACAGATTGGGAAAGGATATACCCATCCTTTCCACAATACCCATCTGATAAGAGGTATCCAAGATATTTAAGGCACAGGTAGATCATTTTTATTTTGGAGTGTCACATCTGGCTATACCCGGGGTTACTCCTGGCTCTGCCCTCAGGAGTTACCCAGTGCTCAGAAATGCCAGGGATCAAACCCAGGTTGGTCAGGTGCAAAGCAAACGTCTTGTTCGCTGGACTAGTGCTCCGGCCCCAGCGGCTGGTAGATCTTTACAAAAAACTATCTAACCCCATCAAAAAATGGGATGAAGAAATGAACAGAAGCTTCCTCAAAGAAGAAATTCAAATGGCCAAAAGACTAGAGGTTGCATTGGATCTGTAGACTTATTTGAATAGTTATCTTAACAACGCCAATTCTAATCTATGAGAATAGATTATATCTTTATTTCCTATTTTAAATATCTTTTTTATTTCCTTAGAGACATCTATTTTTTTGCTCTCAGTCTTTGTGGGAAATATCAAGTGAGCAGAAATAAATTTTGTTGTGATTGTGATGGACATAATTATGCCCTGAGTTAGGTAAAATAGTAATTGTTTCCTTAGACTGAAATTTTTATTTTATTTTCTTTCAAGGAAGAAATTATCTTGCTGGCGGCCCTGCTTTATTATATATTTCTTTAGTAATTTCTTCCTCTTACTGAAGATATATTCTGTTTTTCTTTTACCTTTTAATCTCTCTTATTTTTCTAACTTCCTACACTGTTTTCAATCCTAACTTTAGTATTTTTTGAGTTTAAATATTTAGTCACTGTATTTTTTTTAAACATTTTATTATACCACCGTGAGATATACAATTACAATGCTGTTCACGCTTGGGGATTTCGGTCACACAGTGTTCCAGCACCCCGCCCTCCACCAGTGCCCCCCAGCCACCACCCATGTCCCCAATTCCCCCCCCCACTCCCAAATCCTGCATAAATGGCAGGTTCTTTATCTCCCTCTCCTCTCCCTCTCTCTCTCCTCCTTCTCCCACACATTGTGGGTTGCACTTACTGCTACACTTAGAAGCCATCATTTGCATTTTTTTGTCTGTATTTAATGCTCAGTTCTATGTTAGCATCAGAACTTTAGACATTTATTCACACATGTTCCCTTCTCTATCTAAACTAACCTCTGACTCCCACACGCTTGTGGTAATTTCCACTTTCGGTAAGATCACCTAGTATATTTATGTCATGCAAATAAATGCAGTCATTCTATGTCTCTCTCTTTCCTTCTGACTAATTTCACTCAACATGATTCTTTCCATATCCATCCATTTATAGCAAAATTTCATAACTTCATTTTTTCTGACAGCTGCATAGTATTCCATTGTGTAGGTGTACCACAGTTTCTTTATCCAGTCATCAGTTCTCGGGCATACTGGTTGTTTCCAGGTTCTGGCTATTGTGAATAGTGCTGCTATGAAAATAAAAGTGTGGATTGTGTTTCCGCTGTGTGTTTTTGGCTTTCCAGGGTATATTCCCAGGGGCGGTATGGCTGGGTCAAAGGGGAGCTCAGTTTCTAGTCTTTGGAGGAATGTCCATATTGTTTTCCAGAAAGGTTGTACAAGTCGACATTCCCACCAACAGTGTATGAGAGTCCCCTTTTCCCCACATCCACGCCAGCACTTGTTGCTTTTACCCTTTTGGATATGAGCCATTCTCTGTGGTGTGAGGTAATATCTCATTGTTGTTTTGATTTGCATCTCTCTGATGATTAGTGATGATGAGCATTTTCTCATATGCCTTTTGGCCATTCGGATTTCATCCTTGTCAAAGTTTCTGTTCATCTCCTCTCCCCCCATTTTCTAATGGGGTTGGCTGTTTTTTTCTTATATAGCTGTACCAGTGCCTGATATATCCTGGATATTAACCCCTTATCAGATGGGTATTGGGTGAATATTCTTTCCCATTCTGTGGACTGTCTTTCTATCTTGGTCACTGTTTCTTTCGAGGTGCAGAAGCTCTTCAGTTTCATGTAGTCCCATATATTTATATTTTCTTCTAGTTGCTTTGTTAATGGTGTTTCACCTTTAGTCACCGTATTTTTTAATTTTTTTTGATAGTGATTATTATTTTTATTATTTTTTATTTTTATTTTAATAAAAACTAATTATTTTTATTTTTTTATTTTTTTAAGTATTTTATTATACCACCGTGAGATATACAAATAAAAAGATATACAATTAAAAAGTTCATGTTTGGGTTTTGGTCATACAGTGTTTCAGCACCCGTCCCCTCCACCAGTGCCCATCTCCCCCACCAACATCCCCGGTTCCCTCCCCCTTCCACAGCCCTGCTCCATGGCAGGTTCTTTATTCTTTTTGCCTTTCTCTCTCTTTCTCTTTTCCTTCCCTTCCAGACTATGGATTACAGAACATACATTAAAAGGTTGTCATGTGTATCCTTTTGCCTCTATTTAATGCTCAGTTCTAGGTTGGCATTAGTACCCTCGACTATTATTAGCACCCTGTTCCATTTTCTGTCTTACCTAGCCTCTGACTCCCACACTTTTGTGATAATTTCCACCTTTGACAAGACCTCCTGATATATGTTTCACTTGACCTTGGATATTGGTATCATAATATGTACATATATATTTATGCCATGCAAATAAATGCAGTCATTCTGTATCTGTCTCTCTCCTTCTGGCTAATTTCGCTCAACATAATCTTCTCCATGTCCATCCATTTATAGGCAAATTTTATAACTTCATTTTTCCTAACAGCTGCATAGTATTCCATTGTGTAGATGTACCAAAGCTTCTTTATCCAGTCATCGATTTTCGGGCACTCTGGTTGCTTCCCAGATTCTGGCTATTGTGAATAATGCTGCTATGGACATAAAAGTAGGGATGGTGTTTCCGCTGCGTATCTTTGGTTTCCCAGAGTAGATTCCCAGGAGTGGTATGGCTGGGTCAAATGGGAGTTCAATTTCTAGTCTTTGGAGGAAAGTCCATATTGTTTTCCAGAATGGCTGTACCAGCCAGCATTCCCACCAACAATGGATGAGTGTCCCCTTTTCCCCACATCCACTCCAGTACTTGTTGTTCTTGCTCTTTTGAATATGTGCCAGTCTCTGTGGTGTAAAGTGGTATCTCATTGTTGTTTTGATTTGCATCTCTCTGATGATTAGTGATGATGAGCATTTTTTCATATGTTTTTTGGCCATTCAAATTTCTTCCTTGCTGAAGTTTCTGTTCATTTCTTCTCCCCATTTTTGATGGGGTTGTTTGTTTTCTTCTTGTAAAGTTCTACCAGTGCCTGATATATCCTGGATATTAACCCCTTCTCAGATGGGTATTGGGTGAATATTCTTTCCCATTCTGTGGACTGCTTTTGTATCTTAGTCACTGTTTCTTTTGAGGTGCAGAAGCTTTTTAGTTTCATAATCAACATTGTCAAAATGGTAATACTCCCTAGAGCTCTGTACAGATTCAATGCAGTCCCTATGAGGATACCGGTGACATTCTTCAAATAAATTGACCAAACGCTCCTGAAATTTGTATGGAACAATAAACCCCCAAGGATAGCTAAAACAATCCTCGGGAAAAAGAAGATGGGAGGCATCACCTTTCCCAACTTCAAACTGTACTACAAGGCACTAGTAATTAAAACAGCATGGTATTGGAATAAAAACAGACCTGTGGACCTATGGAATAGAATTGAGTGTTCTGACACCCAACCTCAAACACATGATCGTTTAATCTTTGATAAAGGTGCAAAGAGTCTAAAATGGAGTAAGGAAAGCCTCTTCAAAAAGTGTAGTTGGGAAAACCGGGCAGCGACATGTAAAAAAATGAATTTGGACCTGTGTCTAACACCATGCACAAAAATCAGATCAAAATGGTTTAAAGATCTCAATATCAGACTTGAATCCATAAAGTACATTGAAGAAAATATAGGAAAAACCCTCCACGACATTGAAGCTAAAGGCATCTTCAAAGGTGAAACATCACTAACAAAGCAACTAGAAGAAAAGATAAACATATCGTATTTTTTAATTTTTAAGGTTTCAGCCATACTGATCTTTTAGTTGGAATATAATCTTTTTTTGAATATTATTAAAGATAATCCCCCATATTTACTGAAATATGACTGACAAATTAGAATTGTATATCGAAGGTATACATTTTGATCCTTTCATTTCATACACATTGTGAAATATTTACCACTATCTAATATTTGATGTACCATAACATTATTGTTTGTATACATCTGAGATGTGTTCTCTGCAAATTTCAAGTATAAAATTTAAATTCTTATTATTCTCAGTAAGTTTTTGAAAGTTGACAATTTGAATAAAATCACACATAATGAAAGCAGATACCAAAATAGTATTGTTTCTTTTTTTAATATCTGCCAGAATTTTAATCCTTCATCACTGTTGTAATGAAATGTTAAATTAAAAGACATTGTCAAAGGACCTTCTGTGTAATACAGTACTGTTAACTAGTTTTATCGTGATCAAACAACAAGCCAGACCACCCTCACCTACTCCATGGGGCCCGCCATTTTCCACATCCGGACTTCCCTCTCGTTACAACTCAACCCAGCAGACCAGACTATCACAGCCCGGATCATCTACAGCCACCCTGCAGCAGTTTTATTTCAATCCGGCCCAGGTATGCTGAACCAGAGACTCTCAGACATGGGACAGAGCTGCCTCTTGCTCTCCCTGTGCTCAGCTGCTCATGAGGCACCCTGGAGGCCTGGCGGGTTCTAGCTCTGGCCTGCCACCCCAGCAGAGCCTCACTACAAGCCAGACCACCCTCCCCCGACTCCATGGAGGCTGCCATTTTCCACATCCGGACTTCCCTCTCATCACATCTCCACCCAGCAGACCAGACTATCACAGCCCGGCTTGCGTGGCCGCTAGTGGCCGCGTGGTTCATCAATAAATGCTTTATTTAGAGGTGACTACAACAGTATGCCACCCACACGGCAAGCCTGGCAAGCTGCTTGTGTAGTATTTGATATGCCAAATACCAGTAACATTTATATTAATTCCCTGTGACCTAATATAATGGTTTGAGGCTCTTTATGTTCCTGGAGCAAGTGGATGCCTTTGGGTTCTACTAGCACGAGACAGGATATATGGAGATATTACTGGTGCCTGCTCTAGCAAATAGATGATTAACGGGAAGATAGTGATAGTGATAGTGACCGTGATCATACAATAGATATTCAGAATTTAGTCATGTTTTAGTTGAAAGATTGTTCCCTATGACTAATGTATTCTCCTTCTTCCTGCCTCTCCTAACTACCACGATCCTATCCATTAATGAGTCAGTTTTTTGAGATTCCTCAACTAAGTTCATAATATATTATATATATTATGAAATATATATAAAATATATATATAATATACAGGTATATATGACTTAATTAGCTTAGAATAATATATTCCTAGTTTATCCATACCGTATTACTAGAATATTTCTTTTGGGAGGTCACATCCTACAGTGTTCAGTGCTTACTTCCCCCTTCAAAACTCTGTGCTCACTCGTGGAAGACTAAGGGGACCATATGAGGGCTGGGGACTGAGCCCAGTTCTGCCACATGCTAAGCAAGAACCTTACCTACTGTATCATTCTGGACCATGGGTTTTAAAGATTTTTTTATCAATATTTTATTATACCACCATGAGATATACAATTACAAACATATTGAAGTCTAGACGAATTATGTGAATTATATAGCTGGGGATGTTTTTGATAGTGCCCAGCACTGAATACTAAAAAAAAAGGTAGTTTATGTAGTTTATTGACTCACTTGATCCTGCGAACCGTTTCACGGCCGGCGGGCGCCAGTAACATTTCCATTGGCCCTATCACGTGCCAAGTGCCCAATGGCTCGGTTGATTCAGGATTATTGAAAATAATATAAAATGTTTATTTTATGACTCACTCTCTTAAAAAGAAAGAGACTATATAGTTAAATTTAAAGTGATAAATTCTTGTATTCTTATAACAGTGGTTGTCCCGGAAATGGTTATATACTGCACTATTGAAGAAAAACATTAAAATGATCTGGGTGGCTCTCAGAAGTATAAAGATGAATGACAGTGCACATTTTGCAATGGTAAGAGCAAAAGCTGGATCTGCAGAATAATCATGAGACATGCCACCAAAGCAGATTCCGGAGGACATGGTGCCACCCATCAAGCATTGCATAGTATAGCAATTCTTTGTTGTCAAATAAACTGTGTCCAATAAGACATAGCCCTTGGAAGGTCCTAGGTCATGTTCCAGTGAAGGGGGAAAGTAGGTATTTGGTCTTTTCTGATCCTTTAATAGGAAGCTCTGCACCCTTTTAGGTCTGTCTAATAGGGGATTCCTCAAACATAATATATATTTCATATAGTTAAAAATAAATGGCCAGTGTCCAGAGCACATAGTCAATATTCAGAGCAAATATTCAGTATTAATTTTAGAAATGTGAACATTTAGATACCTTTAGAAAATGAACTCCTAAAATTATAGTAATTGCTAAGCAAAGTTGTGAACTAAAACATTTTAATATTGGATAATTAGAAGAAGGATAAAATAGCTGAAGATTTAATGTATTATCTTTTTCTTTTTTCCTTGCTTTTTTGGGTTACACCAAGCAATGCTCAGGAGTTACTCCTGGCTCTGCACTCAGCAATTACTCCTGACAGTACTTAGGGAACCATATGAGATGCCGGGATTAAACCCGGGTCAGACATGTGCAAGGCAAATGTCCTACCTGCTGTGTTATCTTTTTTCTATCTTCTTACTTGAAGAAGTGCTATTCCATAATCAGTTAAACATTTTCTGTATTTACAGAACTCATAATAAATTTTTTTTTTTGCTTTTTTTGGGTCACACCCGGCAATGCTCAGGGGTTCCTCCCTGGCTCTGCACTCAGGAATTATTCCTGACGGTGCTCGGGGACCATATGGGATGCCGGGATCAAACCCAGGCCAGCATGGGCCGGGCTGCGTGCAAGGCAAACGCCCTACCTGCTGAGCTATCGCTCTGGCCCCCATAATAAAATATTTTTTAAAAATGAAAGAGCATTCCATTCCAACTCTGAATTGTTCGAAATTTCTTCCTGTTATAAGGAATACTAGAACTGATGGACCAAATTAATGAGAACAGAGCCTAGTATTTAAAAGTCTTATTCTGCTACTGGTGTTGGTCCAATATTTTATTGCGTAATTTAAAAAAAAATTATTTTTACAATTACAAAGATATACAATTAAAAAGTTTATATTTAGGTTTTGGTCATACAGTGTTCCAGCACCCATCCAGCCACCAGTGCCCATTTCCCAACACCAACGTCCCAGTTCCCTCCCCCGCCCCCAGCCCTCCTCCATGGCAGGTTCTTTATTTCTTTCCTTTTCTCTCTCTTTCTCTTTTCCTTCACTTCCAGACTATAGATTACAGAACATACATTAAAGGGTTGTCATGTGTATCTTTTTGCCGCTATTTAATGCTCAGTTCTAGGTTGGCTTAGTACCCTCGACAATTGTTAGCACACTATTCCATTTTCTGTCTTACCTAGCCCCTGACTCCCACATGTTTCTGATAATTTCCACCTTTGACAAGACCTCCTGATATGTTTCACTTGACCTTGGATATTGGTATCATAATATGTACATATATATTTATGTTATGCAAATAAATGCAGTCATTCTGTATCTGTCTCTCTCCTTCTGGCTAATTTCGCACAACATAATCTTCTCCATGTCCATCCATTTATAGGCAAATTTTATAACTTCATTTTTTTCTAACAGCTGCGTAGTATTCCATTGTGTAGATGTACCAAAGCTTCTTTATCCAGTCATCGATTTTCGGGCACTCTGGTTGCTTCCACATTCTGCTATTGTGAATAATGCTGCTATGAACATAAAAGTAGGGATGGTGTTTCCGCTGCGTATTTTTGGTTTCCCAGAGTAGATTCCTAGGAGTGGTATGGCTGGGTCAAATGGGAGTTCAATTTCTAGTCTTTGGAGGAATGTCCATATTGTTTTCCAGAAAGGCTGTACCAGCCGGCATTCCCACCAACAAAGGATGAGTGTCCCCTTTTCCCCACATCCACTCCAGCACTTGTTGTTCTTGCTCTTTTGAATATTGCCAGTCTCTGTGGTGTAAAGTGAAATCTCATTGTTGTTTTGATTTGCATCTCTCTGATGATTAGTGATGATTAGCATATTTTCATTTGTTTTTTGGCCATTTGAATTTCTTCCTTGCTGAAGTTTCTGTTCATTTCTTCTCCCCATTTTTTGATGGGGTTGTTTGTTTTCTTCTTGTAAAGTTCTACCAGTGCAGATATATCCTGGATATTAACCCCTTATCAGATGGGTATTAGATGAATATTCTTTCCCATTCTGTGGACTGTCTTTGTATCTTAGTCACTGTTTCTTTTGAGGTGCAGAAGCTTTTTAGTTTCATGTAGTCTCATATGTTTATCTTTTCTTCTAGTTGCTTTGTTAGTGATGTTTCACCTTTGAAGATGCCTTTAGCTTCAATGTCGTGGAGGAGTTTTCCTATATTTTCTTCAATGTACTTTATGGATTCAAGTATGATATTGAGATCTTTAATCCATTTTGATCTTATTTTTGTGTATGGTGTTAGACACAGGTCCAAATTCAGTTTTTTACATGTCGCTGTCCAGTTTTCCTAACACCACTTGTTGAAGAGGCTTTCCTTACTCCATTTTGGACTCTTTGCACCTTTATCAAAGATTTACTGATCGTGTCTTTGAGGTTGGGTGTCAGGATACTCAATTCTATTCCATAGGTCCACAGGTCTGTTTTTATTCCAATACCATGCTATTTTAATTACTACTGCCGTGTAGTACAGTTTGAAGTTGTGAAAGGTGATGCCTCCCGTCTTCTTTTTACCCGAGGATTGCTTTAGCTATCCTTGGGGGTTTTGTTCCATACAAATTTTAGGAGAGTTTGGTCAGTTTCTTTGAAGAATGTCATGGGTATCCTTATAGGGACTGCATTGAATATGTACAGAGCTCTAGGGAGCATTACCATTTTAACCATGCAAAATATGTTTCCATTTCCTTGTGTCCTCTTTTATCTCTTGGAGCAGTGTCTTGTAGTTTTCTTTGTACAGGTCCTTTATACACTTGGGTAAGTTGATTCCTAGGTAATTGTTTTTCTGTGGCACAGTTGTGAATGGAATTGTTTCCTTAATATCCCTTTCTTCTCTTTCGTTATTTGTATATAGGAAAGCCACTGACTTTTGGGTGTTGATTTTGTATCCTGCCACTCTACTATATGTGTCTATTGTTTCTAGGAGTTTTTTGGTATAGAGTTTAGGTTTCTCTAGGTATAATATCATGTCATCTGCAAATAATGATAGCTTGCTTTCATCCTTGCCTATCTGGAGGCTCTTAATGTCCTTTTATATTCTGATTGCTATGGCAAGTACTTCCAGTACAATATTGAATAAAAGAGGCGAGAGAGGGCAACCTTGTCATGTTCCTGATCTTAAGGGGAAGGCTTTCAATTTTTCCCCATTGAGAATGATACTCGCTGTGGGCTTTTGGTAGATGTCTGTGACTATCTTGAGGAAGCTTCCTTCAATTCCCATTTTCTGGAGGGTTTTAATTATGAACGGGTGCTGGATCTTGTCAAATGCTTTCTCTGCGTCTATTGATAGGATGCCCAGCCATTCATGAGGCAGTCGGGAGGCATCACGGGTTCTAGCCCTGGCCCATCACCTCGGCAGAGCCTCACAACATGCCAGACCACCCCCTCACTCCACGGGCACCGCCATTTTCCACATTTGCACTTCCCTCTCGTCAGAACTTCACCCAGCAGACCAGCCCATAACAGCCTGGCTCGCGCGGCCTCGAGCGCGCGTGCGGTTCATCAATAAATGCTTTATTTGGAGGTGTTTAAAAGAGTTTGCCTCCCCGCGCGGCAAGCCTGGCAAGCTTCTCGTGTTGTATTTGATATGCCAAATTCCAGTAACAATTATATTAGGTCATTCCCATGACCTAATGTAATGGTTTGAGGCTCTTTATGTTCCTGTAAGCAATGCCCCTTGCTCTACTGGCATGAGACAGGACATATGGAGATATTACTACTGCCCGCTCTAGCAAATAGATGATCAACGGGAAGATTGTGATCGTGATTGATAGGATTATATGGTTTTGATTTTTTCTTTTATTGATATGATGTATTATGTTGATTGACTTGCAAATGTCGAACCATCCTTGCATTCCTGGGATGAATGCTACTTGGTCATGATGTATAATTTTCTTGATGAGTCTTTGGATTCTGTTTGCTAGTATTTTGTTGAAGATCTTAGCATCTGTGTTCATCAGGGATATTGGTTTGTAGTTTTCTTTCTTTGTGTTGTCTCTCCCTGCTTTGTGTATCACGGTGATATGCGCCTCGTAGAAGCTCTTTGGGAGTGTTTCTGTTTCTTCTATTTCCTGGAAGAGCTTGAAAAGGACTGGCAGTAGGTCCTCCTTAAAGGATTGGTAGAGTTAACTAGTGAATGCGTCTGGACCTGGGCTTTTGTGTTTGGGCAGACTTTTAATTACTGTTTCTATTTCCTGGATGGTGATAGGCTTATTCAGGTATTGGTGGTCTTCTTGTTTCAGCCATGGGAGGTTATAGGACTTCAGGAATTGATCCATTTCTTCTAGATTCTCATGTTTCATGGCATACAGGCTCTCAAAGTAATCTCTGATGATCTTTCTGTGGTTTCTGTTGTGATGTCACCATTTTTATTTCTGATTCTGTTTATTTGGATTCTCTCCTTCCCTGTCCTTACAAATCTTGCCAATGGTTTGTCAATCTTGTTTATTTTTTCAAAAAAACAGCTCTTGGTTTCATTAATCTTTTGAAATTTTTTTTTTTTTTTTGGTTTCCAACTCATTGATTTCCTCTCTAAGTTTTATTATTTCCTTTTCTATGCCTGGTTTGGGCTCCTTTTGTTGGTCTTTTTCTAATGTCTTCAGCTGTGTAGTCAGGTTATTTATGTGGGCCCTTTCTTGCTTCCTGATGAATGCGTGCAGAGCTATAAACTTCGCTCTTAACAAGGCTTTTGCCGTGTCCCACAAGTTCTTATAGTTGGTGTCTTCATTTTCATTTGTTTCCAGAAATCTTTGGATTTCCTGTTTGATTTCTTCTATGATCCATTGGTTGTTCAGGAGTGAGCTGTTCAGTTTCCAGGTGTTTGGTTTGACTCCTTGTTTCTGTGTATGGTTAACTTCCGTTTTCAATGCATCATGGTCTGAAAAGATAGCTGGCACAATTTCTATCTTCTTATTTTATTGAGGTATGCTTTGTGGCTCAGTATGTGGTCTATCTTGGAGAATGTTCCATGTGCACTAGAGAAAAATGTGTATTCAGCTTTTTTGGCATGAAAAGCCCTGTATATTCCACTAGCTCCCTTTCTTCCATTACTTCCTTGAGGGCCAATATTTCCTTGGTGAGTTTCAGTCTTGTTGATCTATCCATCATTGATAGAGCAGTGTTGAAGTCTCCAACTATTATTGTGCTACTGTTAATGTCTTCTTTCAGGTCTCTTAGCAGTTGTTTTATGTATTTTGCTGCCCCCTCATTGGGTGCATATATGTTTAGTAGTGTAATTTCTTCCTGGTGTACATACCCCCTTAATTAATAAGAAATGGCCTTCGTTGTCCCTTCTAACCTTTTTCAGCCTGGAAGTCTATATTATCTAATACTAATATGTCCACACCAGCCTTTTTGGAGGAGTTGTTTGCATGGAGAATGGTCTTCCAACCTTTGACTTTGAGTCTGTGTTTGTTCTGATTATTCAGATGTGTTTCTTGTAGACAGCAGAATGTTGGGTTCAATTTTTTTAATCGATTTTGTCACTGTGTGTCTCTTAATTGGTGCATTTAGACCATTGACATTGAGAGAGATTATTGTCATCAGATTTTGTGTCATCTTTCTGTTTGTGCTTGTTGTGCTTATGGGTTTGGTCGTATTACAGTAGACCCTTCAGTCCTTTTAAAGTTGGTTTTGAGTCCATGAAGTTCCTGAGTTATTGCTTTTCCATGAAGTTGTGTATCTTTCCTTCATATCTGAATGTGAGTCTGGCTGGGTAAAGAATTCTTGGTGAGGCCTGCAGTTCATTGAGCCTTTTACAATATCCCACCATTGTTTTCGGGCTCGGAGTGTTTCATCAGAGAAGTCTGCTGTGAATCTTAGGGATGTTCCTTTGTATGTGATTTCCTTCTTTGATCTTGGTGCTTTCAGTATCCTATCTCTATCTATAGTTTTTTGTCATTTTTATTAAGATGTGTCTTGGAGTATTCTTGTTGGGGTTTCTTTTAGCTGGTATCCTACTGGTCTCCTGGATCTTGAGGGAAGCGTTCTTTATTTCCGGGAGCTACTCAGCAATGATGGCTTTGACAGTTTCTTCTTTTCAGTGTTTTCTTCTTGCGCTTCTGGGACCCCAATTATCCATATGTTGTTTCTTCTGGCTTCATCCCGATTATCTCTTGTTGTCTGTTCGGTAATTGTGAGTCTTTTTTCTATCTCTGGTGTTGTGTAGAGAATCTTTGGAACTCGTCTTCGAGATCACTAATTCTTTCTTCAGTAGCTATTATTCTTCTATGATGGCCTTCCACTGTGTTTTTCATTTCATTTACCTCATTTTTAATATCTGTCATTTCTATTTGCATTTTCCTCACTTCTCTCATGTCCTCTTGTATTTTATTGATTTTGCATTCCATTGCTTCTTTGAATTCCTTATGAATCGTTAACAATTCTTTCCAAAATTCCTTATCAGAGAGGTTATACAACTCATTGGTATTGCTTGGCTCATCTGGACTAGTGACTTAACTCACAGAGCTTGTTGGAATTTTGCGTTGCTTTACCATTATGACTATTGTAGGTTGCAAATGTAAGTTCTTGGGTGACTAGATAGTACAGTTAGTAGGTGTCTGGTCTGTTTGCAGAGTTTGGGTGGGTGTGCAAGGATGTAGGAACCAAGGTTCACTGGTACCTCATGCAAGATAGGTAGTAAGAGGGTTGCTTGGACGCTAAGCGTGACCCCGCGGTTTTGAGTTTTGGGATGTGGGTGGAGATTGCAGACATTTCCGGAAGCGCAGGGCCCAAGGGGTCCGGTGTGAAACCAAGGCAGTTTGCCTTGGTTCCCGTTGATGGAATTTCCACTCTTCCCTGGGGCTGCTTGGGTCCACGGAGACGCAAGTATCACCTGTGGGAGAGATTGCAGATGTCCCTGGAAGCGCAAGCCCCACGGTGTCCCCGGTGAAACCAAGGCAATTTGCCTTGGTTCCCGTTGATGGAATTTCTGCTCTTCCCTGGGGCTGCTTGGGTCCGCAGAGATGCAAGGATCACACACACACACCTGTGGGGGAGATTGTAGAAGTTCCCAGAAGCGCAGGCTGTGGATTTTGTTTTTAATAATTAAATAATTAAGGTTTCTTTTTGCTCTTCACTCTCTTTCTCTCACTTTCTAAAGTGTCTTTATATTTGTAAGTTAGGATTATAACCATGTATACCCTGAAGAGTTATTGTTAGGTATAAGGACACAATTCAAGGCTTTGAGAAGAAACAAGCATATAGTGGACATTATTAAGGATTAGTGATGAGAATGACTGGTTAATAATGATGATAACGGCATTGCTGAAATTCAAAGCAAGCCACAATGGAAGTTTGCAATGGCATTGACACCCACGGCAATAAAAGAGTTGCTGAAGAGATGGTATAGTAGGAAGTAATTCACGTTGCTGGTGGCCAACCCAGTTTTGAACCCCTGGTACCCATATAGTTCTGTGAGCACCACAAGGAATAAGCCCTGAGCATCTTTAAGAGTGACTCCCAATCTTGAAGATATTCCCCAAGGATTATATTGAGAAAGAACACTCTAATGTATTAAGATATTTGTTGTAATCCTGGTTCTACCACTAATTCCATAATCCAAAATAAATTATCTTATGATCTCCTTTATAATGGAATATTTGCACTAAATTATCTTAAGGATAATGATTAAATAATATAAAGTTTATTTAATCATTATCCAAGGACACAATTCAGGGCTTTGAGAAGAAACAAGCATATAGTGGACATTCAGTAAAGATTAGTGATGAGCATGACTGGTTAAAATTTTAAATTTCTGAGACATATGCCAAGATTTTCATATTGAATATTACCTGGTACCTCAGTTATATATATCATATACTTGATTAACAGAATCATCATAATAATTTATGTCAACTTTTCTTAGCAATCTTGTGAGTGCTGGCTGGAAGATTATTTTGTTAGTATTACTAGGCTTATTTATTCAGGTAACTGAATTATTATCCTTCTCATATTTGAAAATAGAGCACAAGGATATGGAGCTATGAAGCCAATGACTGACATTAACTTTTAAATAAAGATACTCTAACAATTTGAAAGAACATTTTTCAGTGAAGCAAGATAGTTTTATTAAATGAAAATTGCTTAGAGAGGGAAATAAGTGCTCAAGAGGCTTCTACAGAGTAGAAATAAGCAAGCAAAGGATATATATATTCAAGGCAGAATGCATCTGAAGAGCAAGCCTGAAAAAAATTTTATTGTGATCCAGATTCCACAGCTCATCGGAGCTCCACCCAAGAGAAAAGCCGATCTCAAGCCCTGCTCATCAGAGTCCCACTCTATAGCGAAGCCTATATCAAGCTCAGGTATGCTTGAACCAGAGACACATATACATGGGGCAGATCTGCTACCAGCTTTCCTTGTGCTCGGCTGATCATGAGGCTTCCAGGAGGGAAGACGGTTTCTAGCCCTGGCCCAGCATCCCAGTAGAACCCCTCAAGAAGCCAGAGGAACCCCCACAGCATGAGGGCACCCATTTTCAACATTCCGGACTCCACAGCTCGTCAGAGCTCCACCCCAGAAAGGGAAAGAAATAAAGAACCTGCCATGGAGGTGGGCTGGGGGAAGGGGGAGGGAACCGGGGATGTTGGTGGTGGGAGATGGGCACTGGTGGAGGGACGGGTGCTGGAACACTGTATGACCAAAACCCAAACATGAACTTTTTAATTGTATATCTTTTTATTTGTATATCTCACGGTGGTATAATAAAATACTTAAAAAAAAAAGAAAGCCAATGGCTCCCTGTTGCAAAGTGGCTATGCGATTCATCAATAAATGCACAAACAGAGAGCCTAACTACCAAGAGTATCCTACCAGCCTGGCAGAGCCTGGCAAGCTACCTGTATCATATTTGAAATGACAAAAAACAGTAACAATTATAGACCTCATTCCCATGACCTGAACAAATGGTTTGAGGCTCTTTGTGTCCTGGAGTGAGCAGATGCCTTTGGGCTGCACTAGCACGTGACAGGACATATGAAGATGTTACTGGTGCCCACTTGGGCAAATCAATGAACAACCTGAAGACAAGTGATAAAAGTGATACTATTTAAAAATACATATTCCTAGAAATATGTACAAAAGTGTGTGTTTATATACATACATGTAGATACACTTATTACATACGGTCTATAAGGTCAGTCTACATATCATAAAATAAAATAAAATAAACACAAAAGGATGGAGAGCCCTAGGTTGGTGCTCCTGGGCTGGAGCCGAGGCGGGAGCTCTCCTGGTGGAACCAGGCAGTTGAGTCCCTGCGGCTTGTTGGAAGACAAATGACCCATGACCCCTTTAGTATTTTATATTTTATTTTATTTTGGATTCTTGGCTGCATCCGATAGTGCTCAGGGGCTCCAAACTGTTAAGGTCCTGTAGCCTCTTTTGTTTGTTGGCTGTGCACAGGGTCACTCCCAGCTCTGCACTCAGGAGTTACTCCTGGCGGTGCTGGGGTGGAGAGACAGACAGGGGCAGAGCTGCTAGTGGCTCTCCCTGTGCCCAGCCGCTCATGAGGCACCCGGGAGGGATGGCAGTTTCTAGCCCTGGTCTGCCACCCCAGCAGAGCCTCACAACAAGCCAGACGACCCCCCACTCCATGAGGACCTCCATTTTCCACAGCCGGACTTCCCCCTCGTCAGAACTCCTCCCAGCAGACCAGCCTACCACAGCATGGCTGCGCGGTTCATTAATAAATGCTGGATTTTGAGATGACTATAAGAGTATGCTACCCACACGGCAGAGCCTGGCAAGCTACCTGTGTCGTATTTGATATGCCAGATACCAGTAACAATTATAGACCTCATTCCCATGACCTGATGGAATGGTTTGAGGCTCTTTATGTTCCTGGAGCAAGCAGGTGTCCTGGGCTCTACTTGCATAAGACAAAGACAGGACATATGGAGATGTTTCTGGTGCCCGCTCGAGCAAATCGATGATGAACGGGAAGACAGTGATACAGTGACAGTGATACATATCATCTGTAGATGATATGTATTTTTTTGTTCATCACCATATCCTGGTATAGCAGAGTGTATTTTCACAGCCCACACACAAACGCATATGTTGTATTAAAAAGTTGCAGACTTTGGGGGACTGAATATGTACACCTGTACAGCGTGTACAGCATGTAGGCTGATTGCCTTGCAAGTGGTCAATCCACTCCAATCCATGGCACCATATATGGTGCCCTAAACTCTTCCAGAAGTTATCCCTGAGCACAGAGCCAGGATTAACTTCTGAGCACAACTGAGTACGCCCTCCCTCCCCCAAAAATGTTACAGCATTTGTGCAACCCAATCATACAAAGTCTGACACTATTTTTTAAGAAGTTTGCCTTGTTTATTGAAGAGGGAACTTACAAAAAAATAGGGAAGTTTTTTTTCTAAATTAAGACAATGTAATCTTTGAAGTCACAACTAAAACCTTGAAAAATCATTGCTTTCTGGAATTTTTCTTGCCAAAAGTTTAGAAATGTTGACTTGGAGATTGGAATAAGTAGCCATAAATTGCTTTTGTAGAATACCCCCCTAATTTTGTTTTGGAAAGAGACTAAGTGTAGATGAGGACACTGAGAGAGATATTTTGGACTGCAGAGCCATCATTATGCAGATAATATTCAGCTTTATTCAGCTATACGTTTTCCTTTCCTCTAGGCCAGATGGTGAAATGATTCATCTATTCCACTGGCCAGCAAAACCAGGGAGATGGAATAGGAGATTTTATAATCCAGATAACAGTAGAAAATGTTTCAGCAGCAATGGGAAAATATTTGTAGGCAATGTTATTGATACATTGATAATATTTGGTAATACTTTATATTCTTGTTTGGAGTCAAAGCTTTAATTTCATTGTTTTCTCACCAGGCATTAGTTTTAGTTTCATTTTGTGTATGTTACAACTACTTCTGATTTTAAGATAACTTTATTTAGAAATTACTTTTCTGAAGTTGAGATATAAAACTTCAAACATGTGATTTAAAAATGACTTCCCTTAAAGAACATATAAAAATTTTTATGTAAAGCATATTATAGTTAAGGATGTGACTAGGGTGTGCATATAATTACTTTGCTGAATAACTAGAAAATTCTTGCTCAAAATGAAGAATAATAGGAGATAATTACAGGGTTTGATAGACATGAAAATAAGAGTGGTATAAAGAACATTTTGTGTATACTTAACTTTTGTCCTTGTCATTATAGAAGATTATGATGAGTCCGTGTGTAGGGGTTTCTACATATGTTATCACAGGAAAATTAGAATCTTGCCTTCTTCCCCCAAAATATGAAGAAATAGTTGATTTTGAGGAAATCAGATGAGCTTTCTTTTAAAATTAGTTTAGTTTCTCATGCCTCCAAAAAACCAAATAGGCAAGACCTGTTCCCAGCAATTAATAAACAGTTTACTGTGATTACAACTAAAATGACTCTGCTAATTGCCCTAAATAATTTTAATAATAAATCAATTTCTTTCTACCTGCCTAGCATTTTCTTTCGTAATAATTCCTAGGTTTTCCCATTGTAAGGAACCCCTCTTGTGCCTCACATTCTTGAGGGCTCCTAGCCCTTGTGCTCAATATCAGATTTCCAGGAGCAGACACAGTATACAAGGTAAGAAAGTCAGTCTCCTGACCATTTAAATTTTGAGCCAGTAAGAATAAAATTTCAATGGAGCTGTTTGATCCAGAAAGGAGTGTTTCTTAAAAGATTACCAAAGTACTCCTACTTTCTAGATATTCAGAGCTGTTCTTTGAAATTTTTCCAAGTCAAAATTCAGCTTTCCTTATTGATTTTTCTATAATTGTATGAATTAAATATTCATTCATCAAATACATTCTCTATCTGCTTGACTTAGAGACAATCTCTGTTGCTATAAACAGTGTACTGGTGCTGTTTGTAGTTAGAAAAATGGTGCTCCAAAACTGTTCATCCCTGAGCCTGTAAAAATATTAGGCTACAGAGCAACATGAAATGCAACTAGAAGAACATATTAATATTTCTAATAAAATGACTTTTAAGATGAAGAAATTTTTCCTAGTGATGTAAAGAAACATTATACTTAAACTGGGATGTGGGAAGCAGAGTTTTCATAAGATAGAACACTTGTTTAAAAACACACAGCTGAATGTTGTTCTTACAAATGAATATGTACTATGAGCTGATGATCAATACCTAGAAGCTGGAAAATAAGAAAATGGTTTCTTCCCTTGATCTCCATAAAGGAACTAAGCGCTGCCAACATAGTCTTATCCCAGTGACATAAGTTTCATTCTTTAATATTGAAACGGTTATATAATAAGTCCATGCTGTGTAAGCCATTGATATTTTAATAGGGTACTCCTCAGGGGCCTGTCCTGGTAATGCTTGGGCTCGCCTTCATGCACTGGTAAAGGCATGAAGGGTAAGGCTCAGCATGTGAGGATGCTTGGGCTTAGCAGTATGTAGGGGCTACCAGGTTCACGCTTGCAATCTCAGAGGCCGCCAGAGCCACCCAGCCTGTTAGTGGGGAGGGATGCAGTGACAGGGTTCTAACTCGGGGCCTCATAGCAAAGTTCTAGTCTGTGGTGGTCAGTTATTCATCTACTGTTGGACACTTTGGCTGTTTTTCAAATTTTTTATATAATCTTGTAAATAATAATATACATTATTTATAATATAATAATATACTATAATAGAATAATACACATTATTATATAATAATATTCAATGTTTTTATAAAATCTTATAAATAATATAAATAATAATATAATCTTGTAAATAATTTTATGATGAAAATAGCTGTTCATATGTCCCTAGAATAATGCTTTTGTATTCCTGGAGTAGATGCCCTGGAGTTGTCATATGGAAGTCTGTTTTTCATATTCTGAGATGTCTCTAAACTATTTTCCTAAGAAACTTAAACAAGCAGTATTCCTACCAGCAGTAAATGAGAGGTCCTTTGATTTGGCTGGGGAAGGTAGGAGTTGGGGATTTGGTGGGGGCATACTGCCATGCTGGGACTTACTCCTGGCTCTGTGTTCAGGAGTAACTCCCCGCTCTCTATTTGATGAGGTGTTTTCCATGCTCTAATTGAATCCTGTCCACCTTATTTATATCTTAGCCACTTTTATTGAAGTACCAGGGTTTATTTATTTATTTATTTATTTATTTATTTTTGCTTTTTGGGTCACACCCAGCAATGCTCAGGGGTTTCTCCTGGCTCTGCACTCAGGAATCACTCCTGGCGGTGCTCGGGGAACCATATGGGATGCCGGGATCGAACCTGGGCCAGCATGGGCCGCCACGTGCAAGGCAAATGCCCTACCCTCTGGGCCATTGCCTCCGGCCCCTGAAGTACCAGGATTTAAATCCAGTTGATCATACTTTCCAAGTATACATTATTTCAATAGCACACTTATCATCAGGGATACTGTTGCCCTCCATATGTCTCATGGTTCTTCCCACATTCCCCTCCATGTAAGCTCTTCCATAGACAAAATTTTCTGTTCCCATGACTGATTATTTTATACCACATAAAATCTCTCTCTCTCTCTTCTCTGCTCTCCCCTCTCTCTCATTTATAGAGATTTGCTCCATTTCATTGGTGGAACTCCTGAATCTTTTCCTCAGCTGCTGTTATTCTGCTACTCAGAACGTTCATTGACATTTTTATATCACCCATCATCCTCTTCATTTTTTTCATTTCTGATAATAGTTCACCTGCCCCCATACCAAATTCTGCAGGATGGATATGTCATTCCCAACATTCTCCCTTCTAAATTCTGACATGCCATTTCAGCGGTAAAGAAGTGAACAGCACCTGGCCTAGACAAAGTCAGACACGAAAAACTGAAGAATCTGCCATTAGTACTCATCAATAAACTGGATTGGCTCTTCACACGCTACCTGTCTGAATACAAGGAGCCCTCCCAATGGAAAACCAGCAGGACAGTTCTGCTGTTCAAGAAGGGAGACATTCACGACATTGACAACTATCGCCTGATCTGCCTCTTG
This sequence comes from Cryptotis parvus, assembly GCA_021461705.1. Taxonomy (NCBI): domain Eukaryota; kingdom Metazoa; phylum Chordata; class Mammalia; order Eulipotyphla; family Soricidae; genus Cryptotis; species Cryptotis parvus. The sequence goes on along the minus strand of JAJIBD010006293.1, from coordinate 9,679 downwards.
TCCATCATCAACAAGCTGTTCACTCGAGTCATCCTAAACAGAATTGGCAGAAGATTAGATGAAGGACAACTATGAAAGCAAACAAGGTTCTGAAAGGATTCAGCACAATCGATCATATGCACATGATAACCAAGTACATTGAGGTTTGTAGGGAGTTCAAGACGCCACTCTGTCCACATTCATTGATTTAAAGAAAGCCTTTGATTCTGTGGGGACCGGAGTGGTCATGAAGCCCTAGCCAAACAGGCGGTCCAACTCAATACATCAAGATCCTTTGTGAGCTGTATTATGGATTCACCACCTGGATTTCACCATTCTACAAGGAAGTGATCATTGATGTCAAAAGAGGGGTTCATTAGGGTGATACCATTTCACCAATACTTTTCAGTGCCACCCTCGAGAACATCATGTGACAATTAGAATGGGAAGGAATGGAAGTGAAGATAGATGGTCGGCAACTACACTACCTCCGCTTTGCTGATGACATCATTCTAATAACACTAAACATTAGCCAAATGGCACAAATGCTGGCTGACTTCAACCATGAATGTGGAAAGATAGGTCTACAGCTGAATTTTAACAAAACAATGTTCATGAAAAATGAACTAGTTCCAGATGCTCCGTTCACTCTCAATGGAACACATATCTCTGAATGTAGCCTAGGTTGAGAACTCAACATGACAAATGACCTATCAACTGAGCTGCACAGGAGGAAGAGAGTGGTGTGGAATGCCTTCAAGAGCATTGAAGAAATAGCTAAAAGACAAAGAACCTCTGACTCTGGGGCACGGCTCTGAGCACATCTCTTTGACTTCACTGTTCTCCCTGTGTTAGCATATGCCTCAGAAACCTGGGCCCTACAAAAGCAGGATGAGAATGCTATTTGGGTCTCCCAAAGAGGAATCGAAAGAGCTATGCTTGATATCATGCCTAACTCAAGTGAGAGAAGGAGTCTGGAATCTGACCACCATTGATGATTGAGAGTCAGGAACACTGTCTCGTTTGCCAAAGCAAACTAAAATCAAGTACTGAGCCCTGAGCAAGTGCATGCAGTCCTTGCATCTCGAAAATCAAATGGGTTGGACATGTAATGCGATTTGGAGACAACCACTGAACTAGAGCCATTACTGACTGGATCCCATAGGACATCAAGAGTTCACGTGACCACCCACCTACAAGATATCATATTTCTTCATCAAGACCTTGAACAAATGGTTTGAGGCTCTTTGTATTTCTGGAGCAAGCAAATGCCATTGGGCTACATTGGCACATGACAGGGACAAACGGAAATGTTTCTGGCGCCCGCTCGAGCAAATCAATGAATAACGGGATGTCAAATGATCACGATCACGATCACGATCTTCCCGTTGATCATCTATTTGCTAGAGCGGGCACCAGTAATATCTCCATATGTCCTGTCTCATGCCAGTAGAGCCAGGGGCATCGGCTACAGGAACATAAAGAGCCTCAAACCATTATATTAGGTCATGGGAATGACCTAATGTAATTGTTACTGGAATTTGGCATATCAAATACAACACGAGAAGCTTGCCAGGCTTGCCGAGCGGGAGGCAAACTCTTTTAAACACCTCCAAATAAAGCATTTATTGATGAACCTCACGGCCGCGCGAGCCGGGCTGTAATGGGCTGGTCCGCTGGGTGGAGTTCTGACGAGAGGGAAGTCCAAATGTGGAAAATGGCGGGTGTATTTTCAATAAAAACAATGGGGCTGGCAGGCTTTGGGGGGAGGAGGCGGGGCATTAGCCCAGATACCCCAGGGCCCCAACAGCCACTGGCTGCAGTTTAGAGGAAAGAAAGAGAAGGGGCAGGAATCTGAAACAGGAGGGTTTCAAATACCCAGGGTGAGCAGGTTAATGAAACAGAGGGGTGTGGGGCTCTGAACTCCGCGGGAAGCCCATCCTAGGGTGCCCCGCTTTCCCAGACACCTGCTCTGCAGGGTCCCGAGGCAAATTGCACCAGAAATTCTCCCGGCAGGGAGCCACAGCCTTTGGGAGCCTCCTTCCCCCTACTAGGACGCAAGGACTCAACAGGCCTGGCCCTTGTCAGATGAACAGCTCCACTCCCCACCCGCCTGTCCAACCAAGGACCCAGCCTGGACTAGCAGACTGCCTTCTAATGAATGGTGGACAGGCCAAGCCCAGCAGTGATGAGCCACGCCCAGCAGCTGCCAATCAGGTCCAGCTACGCTGATGCACTAAGCTCACAGCCGCCTGCTCAGCGTCCAGGCAGCGGGGCTGCCAACACCTTCCCCAAGACTCCCCAGCTTTTCTGTGTCTCTGGGCCGAGTCCCGACCTCGCTGGACGGCTGCCCCCCCCTGCCCACCCCCTCTACAAAGGGCGGGTGACCGCAGGTGCCAAGGCTGTGAGCCCTGTCCGGAGCTCCCTGCCCGTATCTGCCAGTGACGCCTGTGGTGGAGCTCGGGCCATGCAGACGCAGCCCCGCTAAGGACGTGTGGCCAAGCCACAGGGCCTGACTGCCGCCAGCTGTGTCCTTACTGCGGAGACACAGACAGGCGAGGACACATCTCGCACCACCCAGCCCTCCATGTCCGCTCCCGGACCCGATCAAGTGATAGTAGTGTTAATCTGAAAGTGAATTTTCCTGTGTTTGTGGGTTCTTGAGAACTGTATGGAAAGATTTGCATACAAAACTTGGAAGAGGGAGAGTTAGTTCATTGTAAAGGTGTTTCCAGGTCCCTCCCCCAGATCTCTAGACATCTCTGTTACCAGTGAACAAAGTCCTGGTCCCATCCGTAATGCTGCACGGTCCAGTGTACAACTTCCCTGTTCTGTCTCACACAGTAACTAGGCTCCTATGAATGATGTCGCTGGTTCTGTCCCTGCACTGCAAATATTTTCTCCTATTTGGAGAAACTGTCTATTTACTTTAGTGTCATTTCCTTCACAGCACAGAGCCTTTTAGTATGATGTAGCTCCATTTGTTTTCTTCTGCTTTTGTTTACTTTGTCAATTAAGTATTATCTGCAAAAAATTCCTTTGACATCAAGGTCTTGGATAGTCCAGCTTATGTTTTCATCAGTGTATTCTATATCATTAAGTTTAATATTGCAATCTTGTATCACTTGTCTTCCCATTGTTCACCAATAGCAATAGTTTAAATATCTTTAACCAATTTTTTAAAGTATTTTATTATACCACCGTAAGATATACAATTACAAAGATGTTCATATTTGGGCTTTGGTCATACAGAGGTCTGTCGGGGAATGCCACAGGGGTCCCCGACAGTGTCAGGACAGAAGTTCTCTTCTACCTCCGAGGACACCGGGGAACGATGAAAACTCACGAGTCCGGGCGCAATTCCAAAAAAGGCTTTTAATAGTACAAAAGCTCTTCCACAGCACTCCAATATAATGAACAAACTCTAGCTCTGGTCCGAACTTAGACCATACAAAAGAGCCTAAATCTCCCACCAAAGAGAGAGGATCTCACCCGAGATGAGTCCTACCCAGAAAAGGAGCAAATGGCCAAAGAGCAAAAACCAAAAGCAAAAGGCCGAGAAGTCAAAAGCCACAGGAGCCAAAAGCTGAAAGCTGAGGAGCCAAAAGCTGAAAGCAAAAAGGCAAGAGCAAAGGGGCCTTAAGTCAGTCCCCTTATATACACCAAAGTAATCCAATCGGGAGGGTCATGTCAACAAAGAACCCTAAACAGAGTGTAGAAGAGCAGTGCACACCCTATTGCAGTTATAAACAAAGGTTATGCCAAGGACTAATCCCAAGATTATCTCTTATGTAAAACACTGGAGAGAGAGAGAGAGAGAGAGAGAGAGAGAGAGAGGGCTGATATAAAGTAATACATCTTAATTTCATGAGCTTCATGTAATCTAGATGGTACCCACAAGGTCCTTCTTATTATTATCTGCACCAGGGTGATTCTGAGTATCTTGTTGTCATGTACTGAAAAGGTCACACTCGCCTGCTTAGAGCAAACTAGTATGATCCTTCCTATAGTCTTCCTATAGTCTCAACGTAGCCAGGATGGTAGTCTCCTGGTAAATTCTAACTGTCCCACGCTGGGTACAGTGGGTATAAAGAGGAGCTGTGCCCAATCTAGAAAACATAGAAGTCTTGGTAGATGTATAAGTCAGAAGTTATTCAATCAAGGTGACTTCTGTAACTGCCACACCCTCTAGCAGTGTTTACATAGAAGAGAGGTTTCATTAGAATGAACCTTGGTTTAAATAGATTAAGCTGGGAGTGGGCAAAACAACAAAGCTCCCAGGTTAGTTAAACCTGTCCTCCAACAGAGGTCCAGTACCCATCCCAACACCAGTGCCCATCTCCCTACCACCAAAGTCCCCGGTTCCATCCCCCCTTCCCCAGCCCGCCTCCATGGGAGGTTTTTTTATTTCTTTCCCTATCTCTCTCTTTTCCTTCCCTTCCAGATTGTGGATTACAGTACATACATTAAAGGGTTGTCATGTGTATCTTTTGCCTATATTTAATGCTCAGTTCTAGGTTGCGATTAGTACTTTCAACAATTATTAGCACACTGTTTCATTTTCTGTCTTACCGAGCCTGACTCCCATACATTTGTGATAATTTCCCCTTTGACAAGACCTCTTGATAAATGTTTCATTTGACCTTGGATATTGGTATCATAATATGTACATATATATTTATGTCATGCAAATAAATGCAGTCATTCTATATCTGTCTCTCTTCTTCTGGCTAATTTCACTCAACATGATCTTTTATGGAAAAGATAAAATTTTATGGAAAATTTCAAAACTTCATTTTTCCTAACAGCTGCATAGTATTCCATTGTGTAGATGTACCAAAGCTTCTTTATCCAGTCATCGATTCTCAGGAACTCTGGTTGTTTCCAGATTCTGGCTATTGTGAATAATGCTGCTATGAACATAAAAGTAGGGATGGTGTTTCCACTGCTTATTTTTGGCTTCCCAGAGTACATTCCCAGGAGTGGTATGGCTGGGTCAAATAGGAGTTCAATTTCTAGTCTTTGGAGGAATGTCCATATTGTTTTCCAGAAAGGCTATACCAGCCGGCATTCCCAACAACAATGGATGAGTTTCCCCTTTTTCCAAACATCCACAACAGCACTTGTTGTTGCTCTTTTGGATATGTGCCAGTCTCTGTGGTGTAAAGTGATATCTCATCGTTGTTTTGATTTGCATCTCTCTGATGATTACTGATGATGAGCATTTTTTCATATGTTTTTTTGGCCATTCGAATTTCTTCCTTGTTGAAGTTTCTGTTCATTTCTTCTCCCCATTTTTTGATGGGGTTGGCTGTTTTCTTCTTGTAAAGTTCTACCAGTGCCTGGTATATAGTGGATATTAACCCCTTATCAGATGGGTATTAGATGAATATTCTTTCCCATTCTGTGGACTGTCTTTGTATCTTAGTCACTGTTTCTTTTGAGGTGCAGAAGCTTTTTAGTTTCATGTAGTCCCATATGTTTATCTTTTCTTCTAGTTGCTTTGTTAGTGATGTTTCACCTTTGAAGATGCCTTTAGCTTCAATGTCGTGGAGGGTTTTTCCTATATTTTCTTCAATGTACTTTTATGGATTCAAGTCTGATATTGAGATCTTTAATCCATTTTGATCTGATTTTTGTGCATGGTGTTAGACACAGTTCCAAATTCATTTTTTTACATGTCGCTGCCCAGTTTTCCCAACACCACTTGTTGAAGAGGCTTTCCTTACTCCATTTTGGGCTCTTTGCACCTTTATCAAAGATTAAATGATCATGTCTTTAACCAATTTTTAACTAACCTTTATTTATGAGATACGGGTCTAATTCCACTTTGGGGCATGTGGCTCTTCAGTTTTCCAAACACTTTTGTTGAAGAGACTCTTCTTGCATCTCATGCACTTAGCCTCTTTGTCATAATTAGCTTCCCATACTTCTGGTGTTTGCTTGCTGGACACAGTTCTTATTCATTGAAAAGTCTGTCTTTGTTCCAGTGCCATGTGGTTTTTATTGTTAGGGATTTTTAAATAAATATTAAAGTCTGGAAACGCAATGTCTGACATTTTCTTTTTTTTCTACGGATTGTTTTTGCTACTCTGGGGATTTTATGGCCCCATACAGATTTTAGAATTATATTTTCTATGTCATTGAAAAATGCCAAGGAAATTTTGAAGGGAATTACATTTTATCTGTAGATTATTTGGATAAGATGGTCAATTTAAGAATAATGATTCTTCCAATCCAATATGTTCTTATATCTTGGTGTCTTCTACCTTTTGAAGTTATTTATAGTATTCACTAAAGAGCTCTTTCATCTCCTTTGTTAAATTTATTCGTAGATTTATTTTTAGATTTTTTGATATCACAGTAAGTGGATTTGCAATTATTTCTTCTCTATGCCATTGTTTACATATAAGAATTGAAAGAATAAAAAGAGTAAACAGAATAAACAGATCTCTGTGCATTGAATTTTGTACCCTGCTGCTTTACTATAGAAGTTTTGTTTGCTATAAAATTTTTTTTAGTATTGTCTTTAGGATTTTGTATGTACAAAATCATGTCTTCTGCCAGTAGTGATATTTTAATTTTCAATTTGAATTCCTTTGATTTTAATTTTGTCCATAATTGTTGTGGCAAGGGACTTCTAATTCTATACTGAACAACAGTGGTTGGTAAAGGAAATCATCACTGCCTTGTGCCAGATCTTAAAGGAAAGGCTTTCAGAGATTGCTCATTAAGGATGATGGAGCTGTGGATTTATTGCATACGACCTTTATTATATTTATATAAAGTCCTTCAATTCTCCTTTTATTGAGGGTTGCTTCCACAATTTAAAAGAATTTCTAAGTCACAGAGATAGTAAGTGGGTAAGACATTTGCCTTGCATATGGCTGACCTGGGTTTCATCCCCATCACCACATATGGTCCTCTGAGCACTTCAGGGAGTGATCTCTGAGGGAAGAGCCAGCAGAAACCTCCATGCATTGCCAAGTATTGCCCAAGAACATTAAAAAGAAAAAGTACTTATTTTTTTATGTGGACCCAATATATTCAATAGCATGTTTCTTGGTCTTCACATGTTTGAAATTTTACCAGATTTCTTTTTGTCACTCATTTGTATTACTTTTTCACTGTGATCCAAAAAGATTCTTAGTGATTGGATCATAATGAATATATTGTCATTTGTTTTGTGTCTCAACATCTGGTTTATTCTTGAGAATGTTCCATGTCAGTCAAATTTGACATTGTTATTGTTGTTGCCATCATCATCATCATCATCATCATCACTGTATCACTGTCTTCCCGTAGATCATTGATTACTTGAGCGGGCACCAGTAACATCTCAATATGTCCTGTCACATGCCAGATAGCCCAAGGGCATATGACCACTCCAGGAACGTAAAGAGCCTCAAACCATTCCGTCAAGTCATGTGAATGAGGTCTATAATTGTTACTGGTATTTGGCATGTCAAATATGACACAGGTAGCTTGCCAGGCTTGCTGTGTGGGTGGGATACTTTTTTAGTAATCTGAAAACTTCGAGCATTTATTGATGAACCGTACGGCCGCTTTGAGGATGTGTGAACCGGGCTGTGATTAGCTCTTCTGCTGAGTGGAACTCTGAGGAGAGGGGAGTCTGGATGTGGAAAATGGCTGCCCTCATGGTGTGGGGGTTCCTCTGGTTTCTTGTGAGGCTCTGCTGGGGTGGCAGGCTAGGGCTAGAACCTGCCATCATCATCATCACCATACACCAGGATAGGCTCAGGGCTTACTCCTGACTGCACTCAGGGATCACTTTCAGTGGATTCAGGGGCCATATGTAGTTGCTAGGGATCAAACACGGATCAGTACTTACAAGGCAAGCACGTTACCTTTTGTACTATCTCTCATGAACCAGTTTGGCTTCTATGAGCTATAGCCTTAAATACATGTCTATTAAGACCTTCCAGGCTTTTGTGTTTCTTTTCAGAGAGATGATTCTTTTTTTTCTTTTTGGGTCACACTTGGCCATGCTCAAGGGTTACTCCTGGCTCTGTACTCAGTAATTACTCCTAGTGGTGTTTGGGGGACCATATGGGATGCTGGGAATCAAACCTGGGTAAGCCATGTGCAAGGCAATCTGTGCTTAAGGCCCTACCGGCTATACTATCTCTCCAGCCCCCAGAGACGATTGTTTATTCCAGACAGGTTCAGGCTTATATACCTTAACAGAAGGAAGGGAACAAAGGAAAAAATATTGGGTGGGAGGTGGGAATTTTCCACACAAGCCTGCAAATAGTTAAACAAGGTGTTCTGAGTTAGAATGGGGAGCTCGGTGTTCTGGCTGCTAATTAGCTCACTCAGTGGCCCTTGATATGCTAGGCACAATGACCCAATAGTACATCCCTGCTGACCTGATGCCAGAGAAGAAGGAGAAAAGGGGGTTTGTTTGTCTGGAAGTCAAGCAGGCTCTGCTCAGGGAGGGCCACCTACCACTTGGGCCAAGTCTCAGGGGCTCACCCTTGACCCCAGCTGTTTCCCCAGTCGTTCCTGCAGAGCGCCCACATTCTAATGCTTTTTGAACATCATTCCTGCATACATCATTCTAATACAACATCCATTACTGGATGTCCTCTTCCTGCCATCCCTGTCTCAAGGGCCCACAAACAGTCTCCCCTCTCTCATGTAAGCTCAATTCTGTGATAAAATTTCTATTTCTGATGTCTTTGGTCATTTGTTGTCCCCTTACAATTTCTTTTATGTCCCACATAAGAAGACCTTTTTTTTTTGCTTTTCGGGTCACACCTAGCAATGTTTAGGGGTTACTCCTGGCTCTGCACTCATGAATTACTCCTGGCAGTGCTCGGGGACCATATGGGATGCCAGAGATTGAACCCAGGTCGGCTGTGTGCAAAGTAAACGCCCTACCCACCGGCCCCAAGAATACTGTCTTTAAATTGACTGTGGAGGCAGTGATAACTGCATGCATATTTAAAAAAATATTAAATTATAGGGCTGCAGAGATAGTACAGCAAGTAGGGGTTTACCTTGCCCGTGGCAGTCTGTGGTTTGATTTCCAGCACCCAAGTGGGTCCCTAGAGTCCATCAGGAGTGATTCTTTGTTTTTTTTTTGCCACACCTGGCAATGCTCAGGGTTACTCCTGGCTCTGTACTCAGGAAATCATCAGGAGTAATTCTTGAATGCAGAGCCAGGCATAAGCCCAAGCACAGCCAGGTGTGGCCTGTGGCCCTAAAACAAAAGAAAAATATTATATTATAGAGATGCTTAAGCATCTGTACTAATAAGTAAAATATTATAATAAAATCTTTACACGTGTAAAAATCCAAAAAGGTATAGAGCATTCAATATAAATGAAGCATCCATTCATTACTGAAAAAGTATAAAATCTTTTTGAGAGCTAAGAGCAAATAGACCTTTCTTAATCTAGCTGGACAACTATAAGTGCCATGAGTCAATGCCATATTAAAAGACATAGTACTTAAAAATTTCTCTTGTCTTTTTTCATTTGTTTTTAGCAGGTACACCTGGTGGTGCTCAGGGAAATATATGTAGTGTTGAGGATAGAACCCTGGTCAGTTGCATGCATGGAAAGTGTCCTGCCTGTTGTAATCTATCCAGCCCCTTTGTCTTTATACAAGCTCTTTTAATCCTTCTTGAAAACTTGGTTTGAAAGCTATGAAACCTCCTTATGTTGTCACCTGT
>JAJIBD010006292.1:0-66022 GCA_021461705.1 Cryptotis parvus | reverse complement strand
AACTGCTATGCCAGTATCTAATGACTATGTAATTTTTATTGGAGCCATGAACATACTGAACTGTGCTCACTATTATTAGATATGCACTTTATAACATTGTTTTTGGGTACCTGGAGGTGCTTCAGGGTTTACTCCTGGCAGTGCTCAGAGAACCACATGGGGTGCTGGGAATTGAACCAGGTTGGCCATGTGCAAGGCAAACCCCCACCCACTGTACTATCCGCTCGGGGGAAACCCATGTCCATTATGTTCCCATCTCAATTATGTGATGAACACGTTGAATAACATTCCGCTGATTAAGTGAATCCAATGAGAGATACTAAGGAGTTTTGGGGTTTTGTTTTTAGCCCATAACCAGCAAAGCTCAGGGGTTACTTCTGCAGGATCAGAGGACCACATGGAGTGCCAGGGATCCAACCCTGGTCACTGTATTATTGCTCGGGGCCCCATACTGAGGCCTTTAAAGGACGAAAGTGACCACTGGATTTCCAGGGAAATCACTGCTGATAAAGTTGGGTTCAAAGAAGTCAAGCATCTAGAACAGCCCAGGGAAATGGCCCCGGTCAGGGTGACAGTCACTGTATGAGAAGAGGCAGCAACACCAGGAAAGGGAAGGGAGGAAGTCAGACATCTCCTAAGCGCAGGCGGGAGTGCAGGTCTGGCAGACCGAGAAGGAAGATAGAATTATGGCCCCTCCAATAACATCTCTGTTCAATAAGGTCCAGTTTTCTTCTTTCTCAATATTCTAAAAGCAACATTGAACTGTGGTATACTCTTGTAGTCTTGTGGTATACTCTTGTGGTATACTCTTATGACTACAAGAGTATGCCACCCGCACGGCAGGACCTGGCAAGCTACCCGTGTCGTATTTGATATGCCAGATACCAGTAACAATTATAGACCTCATTCCCATGACCTGATGGAATGGTTTGAGGCTCTTTATGTCCCTGGAGCAAGCAGATGCCCTTGGGCTCTACTGCATGAGACAGGACATATGGAGATGTTACTGGTGCCCGCCGAGCAAATCGATGATGAACGGGAAGACAGTGATACAGTGAACATTGAACTGAAGACTTGTATGTGGCCCGGCAGTGCTTTGATCAACTATGGGATTGGTATCACAGTGATAACGATCAAGGAAGACGTAAGGGCTGGCCAGATCTCTCATTGGATTCACTTAATCAGCGGAATGTTACTTAACGTGTTCATCATACAACTGAGATGGGAACATAATGGAGATGGGTTTCCCCGAGTGGATAATACAGTGGGTGAGTGTTTGCCTTGCACATGGCCAACCTGGGTTCACAGACCGGACGCTGGGAATGCTGCTGCCTGGGCTCCGACTTTAACCAAGAGCACCTGTCACTCACGGGTCACCCACCGCGCGCTCCTGCTCACCCACGCCGCTTCCCCAACCTCCCTGCCGGGTCCATCCCAAGCAGGCAACAAGTCGCTTATCAGGCTGAAGCCCGACTCCAACCCCGGCCCCCGGGGGTCCCTCCCCGCGACCCCCTGCCCTCGTTAACTAGCTCGCCGCGTACCCAGCGCGCGCTCAGGGGGTCCCACAGCCGCACGTGCTGTGGAGCACGCCCCCTGGACCTCACACTAGGTCCCTCGGGTCCCCACCCACCCACGCCGCGACCCGCCCTGCCCGCCCAACGGCGGCCCCCCGGGCCCGCGCCACTCACGCGCCACAGGAGGTCGCGCGGGCGGCTCGCAGCCGCGGCCATGGCGATGGCGGCCCGCACTCGGCCCAGTGCGGGAAGCTGCGCCCGCCACAGCCGTTCAAAGGCCGGCAGGCCCCGAGAGGACCCCGCGGGAGCTGTCCTCGCCGCCGCCTGCGCGAAAGGCGGCCCTGGCCTCGGTACAGCCCGTTGAGGCTCTGTCTGGACAGGCCCAGGGGACCAGAACTGCTCCACGGACACATTCTCCAAAGAGAACTGGGACGTCAGAACCGCCTCTCTCGGATCCAAACGGTCTCTCCGAAACAGGGTCCAGCGGGCCACCAGCAGCTGGGGCGGCGCTGCATGCTGGGAACTGTAGTCTCGACGGTTTCCGGCCGGGCGGCGCGGCGTGCGTTGCATTCTGGGAAGCGGAGTTCCAAAGAACAGCATGCTGGGAGTTGAAGTCGGCCTAGCGGCGCTTTGGGGCATGCTGGGAGTCGTAGTCTTTTGTTATCCAACGAGGACGGATGGGCGTGATGTACCCTCCCTTGCCCCGGTTTTACTTCATTGGCTGCCTGAAAGCTAAATCATATGATGTTTCTTTCGGTCCCTCTTCACAAAGACGCTCGTTAATTTTACTGAAATTGGAAAATGGCTTTCCCTGGAGGTGAATTTGGTTCCTAAGGGTTTTCAGTCCCAGCACGTCACTTGCACGTGGAATACCCTGATCTCTGAGCCTCCATTTCTTCACCTACAAAAAGTGAGGGCAAAACTAAAGAAAACATGTGGTGCTGTTGTGAAAAAGTAATAAAAGGCTACACAAATATAATCTTCCCTGAAGTGAGAAAGGTTTTCACGCATCAAGTTCCTTTAAATGAAGTCTTCTCTGATAGCATCACGCACAATAGCGTATTTTAGTACCTAATTACAGATTTTCAACCTCCCCTTCCCCCCAGTGTTTTTGGTTTGGGGCCACACCTAGCAGTGCTCAGAGGTTGCTCCCAGAGGTGCCCAGGGAGACCATATTGTCCTGGGGATCAAGCCTGGGCCTCCAATATGCAAAACATGCTCTCAGTACATCTCTAGTTAACACCCAGTCATCTTCCAAAAAAGTGATTCAGTGATCTGCAGGCTAAACATACTCAGCGTCCCGTAAGAGGAACTGAAACCACACATGGCATGCCGTGTGCTACCTGTGTTTACAGTCCTGTTTTAAGATGGTGTATTTCAATACTTTCACTTCCCAACATGTTAATATTCATCTTGTCCCACGTGTTGCACTGGGACTACAAAGATGAGATCAACTCTTTCATTCACGGAGAGACTCTATGAGGAAAGGGAGAAAACGTAAAAAGAACCAGGACCAGAGAGATAGTACAGTGTTTGCCTTGCACTCTTCCAACCAGAGTTGGATCCCCCAAATCCTATATGGTTCCCCCTAACCCACCAGGAGTGATTCCTGAGTGCAGAGCCAAGTAAGCCCTGGGCACTACCATATATGGCCAAAAAAGAAAAGAAAAATGAAAAAGGAAGGAAGGGCCGGAGCGATAGCCCAGCGGGTAGGGCGTTTGCCTTGCACGGCGGCTGGCCTGTGCCGGCCTGGGTTCAATCCCGGCATCCCATATGGTCCCCCGAGCCCGCCAGGGAGTAATTCCTGAGTGCAGAGCCAGGAGAAACCCTGAGTCCAGAGCCAGGAGCGAGCAGGCAGGCAGGCAGGCAGGCGGGCAGGCAGGCGGGCGGGCGGGGGGCGGGCGGGCAGGCAGGCAGGCAGGCAATACCCTCCCCACTGGACTATTGCTCTGGCCCCGAAGGATGCTACATGATGTTCATGAACACTCCTGAAGTTTCTTGCCACCACCATGACCTCATTGCTTCCATTGGTAACAACTCCTAGATGTCTCCCCAATGTCTCTTCTCCCTCCCAATTTGGGGTTGGGGAGCCCCACACCCATTAGTGCTCAGGGCTTACTCCTGGCTCTGTGCTCAGGGATCACTCCTGGCAGGCTCAGGCGCAGGAAGCCTGGGATCAAAGCCTGGCCAGACACATACAGGACGTAGCTGCTGTACTCATCTCTGTACTCATCTCTCTCAGCCCACACAACTCCTGATTTCCCATCGGATCATGACCACAGTTCCTAGTCTTCTTTGCAGCCAGGTGGAGCAGGTGACTGCATTCAGCAAGTAAAATGGAATCATAGTATTGCGTGATGATTTCCCAGAAGTCCCCTTAAAGAGAGCTCCCACGTGTTCCTTGCCCCTTCGTCACCCTTGCTCTCCACCTGCCTGAACATTTGGAATGTTCACACCCCCATATTGGACAGGAAGAAGAGCTTGTGTTAGGCAAATTAGATATGAGCTCAGAGGAGCCCCTGGGGCTCCTAGCCTTGACCTTCACTTTTGCAAGAGAGACTAATTGTTTAAGTCACTTCTATTTTTACAGTCCTTCCCACAATCTGAAATCATCCTGTCAATTTACTTACTGTCTGTCTTCTCAGCAGCATCCAAGTTTCTGTGGGGCATGTACTTTATCTTATTCACCATTCTTTCACAAAATGCCCATAACATTAGCAAGCAGTCCATAATTCTTCAGCAAAAGAACAAATGGGGCCAGAGAGAGAGTTAAGCCGTTAAGGCACTTGCTTTGTTCAGTCCCTAGCACCCATATGCTCCACACTGAGCCCCACCAGGAGTGATCCCTAGGAGAGGCAGGAATAAGCCCTGAGCACTGCTGGGTGTGGCTCTAAGCACCCCATCCCACCCCCCAAAACAAAGAATAAATGAATGGTAAGAACTGTTGCAGACAGTAACCATTATCTGTTCAGAACAACAAACTGTTCCCAGGCTCCAAGAGAGACTTATGCAGAGGACAGGGCAGTGCAGCAGTTAGAAGCAGCAGTTATCAGGCTAGAGCAATAGCACAGCGGGGAGGGCCTTTGCCTTGCATGCAGTGGACCTGCGTTTGATCTCCAGCAACTCATATAAGCCCTGAGCACTACCAGGAGTAATTCCTAAGTGCAGAGCCAGGAGTAACACCTGAGCATACCAGGTGTGACCCCCAAAAGCGGAAAAATAATAAAGAGACCCAAAAACTGTTTTTTAAAGGGAGGCCACATCCAGTAATACCCAGGAGTCAGTCTCAGCTCTATGCTCATGGGTTACTCTTGGCAGTGCTTGGGAACCATACACAGTGCCAGGGATCAAACCTGGGCCTCCCATATGTAAAGCATGTGCTCAGCCATTGATCCATCTCTCTGGCAATGTTCAGGGGTTACTCCTGGCTCTGTACTCATGAAGTACTGCTGGTGGTGCTCAGAGGACCATATGGGATGCTGAAGATGGAACCTGGGTCAGCTGTGTGCAAGGCAAACGCCCCACCTGCTGTGCTATTGCTCTGTCCCCTCAAAGGGATTTTTTTTTTTTTTGCTTTTTTGGGTCACACCTAGCAATGATCGGGTTACTCCTGGCTCTGCACTCAGGAATTACTCCTGGCGGTGCTTGGGGGACCATATGGGATGCCAGGGATTGAACCTGGGTCGGCTGCGTGCAAGGCAAACGCCCTACCCGCTGGGCTTTCGCCTCCGGCCCTCAAAAGGACTTTTTAAAGCACACAAATAGAGAAAACGGACAAAGATGTGACATGCATGAAGCCCGTGGAGAATGTGGACTCCCAAGCAGCTGCTCAGGG
Source organism: Cryptotis parvus (assembly GCA_021461705.1). Taxonomy (NCBI): domain Eukaryota; kingdom Metazoa; phylum Chordata; class Mammalia; order Eulipotyphla; family Soricidae; genus Cryptotis; species Cryptotis parvus. The sequence continues at coordinate 60,673 of JAJIBD010006292.1, read as the reverse complement.
TTTCTGGGGTCACTCCCTGCAATACTCCCACCCATGTAGCTCAAATCCAGAAGTGCCGGAGGTTCCCAGGACCTGGCAGTCTTCTGGGGTCCGGTGGTGCCAGTGCCCAAGCCCAGGGCTCCGCATACCAGGCATGTGCTCCAGGCTCTTTGCTATCTCCTCGCCCTAACTCCAAAGGGAAGCTGGCTGCCTCCCAACAAGGATGGGGATTACTTTCAGCTTCCAAATCGTCTTAATACTTTTTTAACAAGCCATCCCTTTCCTGAAGTTTCCATTCCAAGACTTCAATGTTGTATAGTCCTAGGTTTTTTACAGCCTGAAAAAAGATTAGGGCCTGAGGGTGGCAAAGAAATAAAAACCTTCCTTTCTCCGCATCTGTAGCCTGTTTCAGATCAAGTCCCGGCCTTCTGAGAGACGGGCAGCTGACTCTAAATAAAATATGATGAACCATTTCCAAAAGCTCCATGGGCAGCAACTTAGCTTCCCAGAGTCTCTTGTGAAACAACATTTTTGATGAGCCAAGCAGAAAGCAAATCTAAAACACATGGCGGGAGGCGGGAGAGGGGCACGTCACAGGCCCCAGGATAAACCTGAGTCCATCTCTCAAATCAAATCAAACTCAATGGCTTGGGAAGAATTTGAAAGGCTCAGCAAGTTGGACATAAGGCTCTGCTCCTCCTCCTCCCTTGGTGCCCAGCTCTCGGCCAGGCTGCACCCCTTGCTGGCTGCTGGGTTTCTCCCGTCCTCTCCTGCCTGTTTCTCAGGGTTGTGCTGAAAGAAAGAAGGAGCGGTCAAGAGAGGGTCCTCCCCTGTGGGGAAAGCTGCACAGCAGTCCCCTCTCCCCTCCGTCCTCCCGAGTGTCATCAGGGTTCCAGGAAGAGTTCTTGGGCCCAAGAAACAGCACAGAAGGTTAAGACACTATCCTTGAGGGGCTGGAACGACAGTACAACAGGGAGAGCATTTGCCTTGCATGCGGCTGGCCCAGGTTCGATCCCCGCATCCCATATGATCCCCCGAGCAATGCCAGCAGTAATTCCTGAGTGCAAAGCCAGGAGTAAGTCCTGAGCATCGCCGGGTGTGACCCAAAAAAGAAAAAAATAAAAAGACACTTTCTTTGCATGCTTGAGTCTGGTTTGATCCCTGGCCTGTATCATCCCTGATAAACTCCCCCAAAAAAATATCAGGGGTTATTCTCCCCTTTAAACTGACCTGGGTTGTTTACAAAGTATGATTTAACTCTGTGCCAATGACGCAGAGGCAGAACCAGGACACCAGGAGACGAAGGTGAGACAAGGCCAGGTGGGCTCCAAGGCAGGAACGCAGCAGGTCTGGGGATTTACCCGGGAATGGTTAAAGGCCTGCGAGGCTCCAGGCAGAGGCTGGGAGTCGGTCAGTGCTGGGTGTGAACCCCTGCTCCCCTGCATCATGGGGAGGGAGTCAGGTGAGACACTCAGCTGAGTCTATGGTACCCTCTGTAAGTCCTCAGCCTGCTAGAAGGGGGCGCTGTTCTTTCCACCCACCTGTCTGCATGGCGCCCTCCCAGCAGTCACCCCCTCCCAGCAGGCCTTCCTGCTGGTCCCCTGAGCACTGCCAGGAGTAATTTCTGAGTGCAGAGCCAGGAGTAACCCCTGAGCATTGCCAGGTGTGACCCCCAAAAAAAATTAAGGACTTGAATGTCCTAGAATAACCAGTTTCCCTCCCTTCTCCCTCCATACCTTGTACCTTCCTCCCCACAGCCCTCCCTCCCTCCTCCCTCCCTCCCTCCCTTCCTTCCAGTGCTCAGGAGATCATATGTGGTGATGGAGATTGAGCCAGGGTGAGCCACGTGGAATACAAGTGCCTTAACCCCTATACTAGCTCTCAGGTCCCAAACATCTGAGTCTTAGAACTTTTGTGCATGGTGTGAGAGAGGCTACAATATCCTTTTGCCTGTGGCTATCCTCTTTTCCCATTACCATTTCTTGAAGAGACTTCCCTTTCTCCATTTTCTGCCCTTGGCTCTTCTGTCATAGATTAACTGTCCATATATGTAAGGGCTTATTACTGAGCTCCCTCCTTCCCTGCCTTTCTCCACTCAGCCTGGACGTGTGTCCGTGTGCTCTGTCAGCGGGCTGGCCCAGCAGCATCTCCTCAGAGTGGTCCCAGATGTTCCATGTCAGCCTCCTGGAGGTCTCGCCCTAAGTGCACACTCCAGGGTCCCACCCAGGCCCACTGCCTCTTGCTTGACGTGCACCCAGAGGTTTGAGGGCTGGTTCAGCTTATTTCTGTGCTTGCTTGAACTGGCAGCTTCAGTCCTCATAAAGACTTGGGGACAATGTGAAGTGTGTGTCGGGAGCAGGTACATGAGGTTTGAAAATCACCACACTAACATGGCAAATAAAGAGCAAAATAACAGGAGAGTAAATGCAAACACAATGGAGATCTCATTGGTAGAGCACACTTGGGAGAGCAGCACCTTTGGCTGAAGGGAAGAGCAAGCGAGGCTGGAGGGACAGGTCAGAGAGCGGGGCATTTGCCTTGCATACCATCAACAGGCCTTCATCCCTGGCACCCCATATGGTCTTGCAGGCACCACCAGGAGTGATCTCTGAGCTCAGAGCCAGGAGTAAGCCCTGAGCAATGCCAGATGTGGCTCAAAAACCAAAATCACGGGGCCGAGCGATAGCCCAGTGGGTAGGGCGTTTGCCTTGCACGCAGCCGGCCCATGCCGGCCGGGGTTCAATTCCCGGCATCCCATATAGTCCCCCGAGAGCACCCAGGGTAATTCCTGAGTGCAGAGCCAGGAGAAACCCTTGAACATTGCTGGGTGTGACCCAAAAAAAAAAAAAAAAAAAAAAAATCAAATCCAAGTCTGATGATAGTCATTAGCTTGAATACCTCAAATATTCATTTATTTATTGCTTTTTGGGTCAGACCCAACTATGCTCAGGGCTTACTCCTGGCTCTGCACTCAGGAATTACTCTTGGTGGTGCTCAGGCATATGGGATGACAAGGATTGAACACATGCCACATGTAAGGCAAACGCCCCCCCCCCACTGTACTATCACTCTGGCCCCAAATATACTTTTAAAACCCCCACAGATTTTACTAGTGTCTCAGTGTGAAGGTGCCATTTTTTTCCTGCATTCCTAAGCCTTTCTGCTACTTCTACACAAATTATTTTGTTCTTTTTTTTTTTAATTTAATTTTATTATTTTCCCCCCAAATATCATTACACCATTTTAGACATACAATTGAAAGATGCTCATGTAGAGTTTTGGATCCACAGTGTTCCAACACCCATCCCTCCACCCAAACCCATCTACCATCACCAATGTCCCCACCTCCCTCCCCCTCCCGCACCTCAACTACTTGGCAGATTCTGTATGTCATTTCTTTCGTCTTTATATCTCCTTCCCGATAAACTTTCCTGCTCTTCGTGGAATACAGTGCATTAAAAGACATTATTGTTTCACTATTTTAGTGGACCGCGCGGGCTTTGCTCTGTTGATCTGGTCGTGGGTCAGTTTCTCAGCGTCCGGACAGCGAAGATGGTGGCTAGTGTGATGGGCGAGTTTCATCCGGCTGCTTCCGGGACCCCCCAGAGGCGATGGGCCAACACCCAAAACCCATCTGCCCTCCTCGGGATCCCATCGTCAGCTGGGCTCGGCGCGAGCCGGGCTCCAGTCTCCCCAGCCGCTTGCGGCTCTGCATACTGGTTCCCGGGCAGCTCCTGGGCGGGTCCACCAGGCTCGACAAAATGGAGGGGGATGGGGGGGTTTGTTCTTTGAGTCACAACCGGCCATGCTCAGAGGCTACTCCTGGCTCTGTACTCAGGAATCACTCCTGGCAGTGCTCAGGGGACCATGTTGGGAAGTGGAGCTTGAGTCTGGTGCCTTAGACCACTCGGTCATCCTGACACCCTTTATATTGGATACTGGTGATTGCAGGCTGGCCTGTGCAAGGCGAATGCCCTCCCACTGTACTATCACTCCAACCCCAAATGCTTTCTTTTGAAATGAATGAATTGGATTTATTCTCCTCCAATGCATTGCTCTTTTATCTCCTCTTTCAGGGACACGTATAACACGACTTTAGCTCCTTTTTTGCAACATCTCCTCTAATAACCATACAGAAATTCTGACCTTAGTCTAATCTCACACTTGCTAAATCACAGTCTCTCCAGCAGATGAGCAGGCCAGACTCACCTTCACAACTAACCTCGGAGAGACGCCAAACTGCTGCTGTTGTCCCAGTTCCACAGTGCCTGAAGCATGCAGCCACATGTGTGGCCACACAGCACATCCTAATTTCACAGTACTGACAGCCCAGCGGTACAATTAGATGGGAACGTTGCATAGAAGTCCTGAATTCTTTTTATTTCATTTAACCCATTCCAGAAATTATTTTCTCTCTTGGTACATTTTGTTTTCTCAAGGCATTATTATCTGCTGTGCAAAAATGGTCCTTTAAGATCCGCTTTCCACTTTCCTTTCCTGTTTTTCTCCGAGTTTTGTTACCTAATTTCTACTTTCTGATTTTGGACTGTGCTTTTTCTTACCTATGTTGGTCTGTTTTCCTAACTAGCTCTAAGTCGTGGTGAAATAGAAACGAGAGCTTTTATGTGGCTCTGAGGGCCCCGTTTCCAGAATGTTTTCATTAGGCATGTGACTGCCTTGCCTTGTTGCCCTTTTTTCTTGTAACAACTTCATTAAGGATTTGACTGACACCCTTTCTCTTGCTCATTTTTTTTTTTTTTTTGCTTTTTTGGGTCACACCCGGCAGCGCTCAGGGGTTACTCCTGGCTCTGCACTCAGGAATTACTCCTGGCGGTGCTCGGGAACATATGGGATGCGGGGATCGAACCCAGGCCAGCATAGGCTGGGCGCGTGTGAAGCAAACACCCTACCAGCTGGGCTATCGCTCCGGCCCCATTGCTCCTCATTTTTATCTGAAATGAATTTTCATGCATTTAGGAGGGAGCACTGATTCAGGTGAGTTTTGTTCAACTTAAATTTCTTTTCAAAAGATGAGAATGGTGTTAAAATATTCTAATTATGACTTGTTCTTTCTTTTTTTTTTTTTTTTTTTTTTTGCTTTTTGGGTCATACCCGGCAATGCTCAGGGGTTAGTCCTGGCTCTGCACTCAGGAATTACTCCTGGCGGTGCTCGGGGACCATATGGGATGCCGGGAATCGAACCCAGGCCGGCACAGGCCGGCCAGCGTGCAAGGCAAACACCCTACCCGCTGGGCTATCGTGACTTGTTCTTTTTGGTGACAACCAGCCCCACCCCCTACACCCCCTAGTCACACCTCATTACTACCATTCTTTTCATTTGGGGATCTAGGGGCTCTCTTAGATGCTCCCCTCACTCAGGAAGTAACAGAGGCTCAAAAAGATGTTCCCGGAACCAGGGTGAAAGTCAAAATAATAGAACCAAAAGATCCTCCAAGACTATTTGAAAGGGTTTTACCAAGACCTGTTATCAGAAACTACACCAGAAACCATTAGATTCCTTATGATTTGCTTATGTGCTTCTTTTCCAACAAGCTACGTCCTGCTACTTTGAGAAACAACTAGGAAGGGAAGGCAGAGACTGTGCGGGGGCATTCACAAAACCCCACTGTTGGATGACAGGCCTAGCTAGCTTGGGAGCTTGCTGTTTTATCCACTCACAGCTTAATCTATTTACATGTTCTTAAGCTAGGGTTCATACTAGTGAGACCTCTCTTCTATGTAAACACTGATGGAGGGTGTGGCATTTACAGAAGTCACCTTGACTCTGAATGAGTAACTTCTGACTTATTATTATACATCTACTAAGACTTCTATGTTTAGATTGGGCACAGCTCCTCTTTATACCCACGGGACCCAGTGTGGGACAGTTAGAATTTACCAGGAGACTACCACCCTGGCTACATTGAGACTATCGTTTAAGATTATAGGAAGGATCATACTAGTTTGCCCTCAAGCAGGCGAGTGTGACCCTTTCAGTATACAGGAACAAGAGACTCAGAATCACACTGGTACAGATAATAAATAAGAAGGACCTTGTTGGGGCCAGAGTGATAGCCCAGCGGGTAGGGCGTTTGCCTTGCTGCGGCCGGCCTGTGCCGGCCTGGGTTCGATCCCCGGCGTCCCATATGGTCCCCCGAGCACCGCCAGGAGTAATTCCTGAGTGCAGAGCCAGGAGTAACCCCTGAGCATTGCCGGGTGTGACCCAAAAAGAAAAAAAAAAAAAAAAAAAGAAGGACCTTGTTGGTACCATCTAGATTACATGAATCCCATGAAATTAAGATGTATTACCTTATACCAGCCACCCCCTCCAGTGTTTTACATAAGAGATAATCTTGGAAGAAGGGATTAGTCCTTGGCATAATTGTTTAGACCTGTAGTAGGGTCTGGCACCACCCTTCTATACTCTTTTACTAACTAGAAGCTGTTAAGTTGATCTTTGTTGACAGGACCCTCCCTGTCAATAGTTAAGAGTTACTTTGGTGTATATAAGGGGACAGATTTGAGGTACACTCTCTTTGGTGACTCCTTTCTGGTGGGATCCACTTTGGTGGGACTCTCTCTGGTGGAATCCTCTTTGGTAGGAGACTTGAACCGTCATGTATGGTCTAAGTTCTGACCAGAGCTAGAGTTTTTCCATTATAGTGGATTGCGGCGCTAGAGTTTTTTGTACTATTAAAAGCCTTTTTGGGGCTGGAGCGATGGTCCAGCGGGTAGGGCGTTTGTCTTGCACTCTGGCGGCCTGTGTTCGATCCTCGGCATCCCATATGGTCCCCCCGAGCACCGCCAGGAGTAACTCCTGAGTGCAGAGCCAGGAGAAACCCCTGAGTATTGCCGGGTGTGACCCAAAAAAGAAAAAAAAAAAAGCCTTTTTGGAACTGCACCGGACTCGTGAACTTTCATCTGTTCCCGGCAGCCTTGGAGGTAGAAGAGAATTTCTGTCCTGATACTGTTGGGGACCCCGCGGCTCCCCCGATATTCCACAAACCAGAATCACTGCTGTGGCAGCAGGAATGGTCAAGAAGCAGCGAGTGAGGATACTTCAGAGGGAGTCCCTCAGGATACAGACACCGAGTTCTCCAAAGAGGAGTCAAAAGAAGGAGGTAGCTGAAGAAGGCTGGGGTGGGGCGTGGGAGTGGTGGTACAGCAGGAAGGTTGCTTGCCTTTCTCAAGGCCAACCAGGGCTCACTCCCTGGCTTCCCATAGGTCCCCAAAGCACTGCCAGGAGGAATTGCTAAGTGCAGAGCCAGGTATTTGAGCACTGATGGGTGTGGCAAAAAAAAAAAAGAAGACTTGGGAGTGGAGGGGTTCATAACTGCTATCTCCAAAAGCGGAAGGTAACAAGGGGGGAAGAGCTTGGCTGGTGGGAGAGGACAGGCTAAGGCTAGAACACACCTGGCCCTGTGACTGTCACTGGCTGTGGACGCTGTGAACAGGGAAGGCCACACGGCAGAGGAAGGCTGAGGACCTTGTGAGCTGCTACAGCGGGTAACAGGCCCGTCCGCGTGGCCCAGTGCACGACCTGCTGGGCCCAGCATGCCGGAGGCCTCGCCCAGGTTTTGCAGAGTGTGGGACACACAGCACCCAGGATGTCCCTCGAGGGGACCAGGAGCTGGTGCAGCTGGAAGTTGGGTGCAACTTCCCATGTCACCTGGCAGCCATGTTAGGGGTATGTGGGATGTCTGTCCCGACAGGGCAGCAGGGACAGGAGGCAACCACTAACCTGTCCTTCGCAGCCACCCCCGCTGGGTCCCTGAGCAAAGAGAATCTAGGGAAGGGTCACTGTGTTCCCCTTCAGTGTCCTCTGGCCAGCGAGGATGCCAACTGAAGGAGAGTCTGGAAGGGGTTCAAAAGAGCTTTTCTGGGGCGGAGCGATAGCCCAGTGGGTAGGGTGTTTGCCTTGCATGCAGCAGGCCCATGCCAGCTGCGGTTCAATCCCGGCATCCCATATGGTCCCCTGAGCACCGCCAGGAGTAATTCCTGAGTGCAGAGCAGGAGAAACCCCCTGAGCATTGCCGGGTGTGACCCAAAAAACAGCAAAAAAAAAAAAAAAAAAAAAAAAAAAAAAAAAAACAACCACAAAAGAGCTTTTCTAAAACCCGTGACTCCTGTACGACTGACACCCCTAACACAAACAGCTTTGTAGCAGTATGCCTCATGGTGGTATAATTTTAAAAAATGAATAAATAAAACCCATGTGTCCCAACAGGCCCTGAAGCCACCTGACAGAAGGGAAGGAGCCACTGTCCCCTCCGAGCCCCATCCACCACGGCGGCCCTCGCAGCCTTCAGATGCCGCAGGTCGGCGTCCAGAAGAATCTGAGTCGAGGTCACCAGGTGCAGTGCTGACCCTCTGTGAGGTTTCCCAGCATCCCCTGGTTCAGTGGCCAAATCACCAAAGACAAACCACCCTCCCGGTGGGGCCCAAGGCTCACACCTGGGACCACTTTAGGAGGACAAGTGTTTGCAGCGACGAGGTCACCGGGTAACTGCAGTTGCGGTTGGTTCTGGTGCAGGCGTGGGGAAGGGAGGGGGACCACGAGGGCAGAGAGGGGCAAACGCTGCTGCAGGGACAGGCCCGGCCAGGCCTTCACATTCACACAAAGCAGCGCACAGACGGCGGTCACGGGCCAGCGAGCACAGGGACACACACGCTGAACACCGTTTAATCGCAGGGGCCGGCCAGGTTTCTGGGCTCAGGGTGCCTCCATCCAGCAATGGGGGGACAGGGCAGGGGTTCCCGGTACTTGGACTTTCCCACCAGCTCTGGTCTTCTTGCTTGCCTTGCGCTGTATGTCAGGTCCAAAAGAACCAACTCCAAACTCCAGGCACTGAAACACAGAGAGAGTCACTTTGAAGGAGTTGAAAGTGCAGGGACTGGCATTTATTCCTAACCTGGTGACCCCCAGCACCACAGAGCCCAGGCGGCATCTCAACCTCGGCCTGGTGTGTGAGAGTCACTGGGAGTGGCTCCCGGGCTCTGTCAGCACTAGCTCCCTGGCGCCAAGGTTTTATTAAAGAAGCTATCACTGTAGTACGGTGGGAGGGGGGCGCTTACCTTGCATATAGCAGACCCGGGTTCAATCCCCAGCATCCCCTATGGTCCCTCAAGCACTACCAGGAGTAATTCCTGAGTGCAGAACCAGAGGTAACCCCTGAGCACCACTGAGTGTGGCCCCAAAACAAAACAACAATAAAATCCAATAAACAACCACAATTCAGTCTCACTGAGTAACAAAGAAAGAGTTGAAGTATCACATGGTGAAACCCTAATGGAGCAATGGACCTAGAAGCTGCTTATGTCATAAAAATAACCATCAACATCAACAACGGAAATAACATTAGATATTATGAGCTTACAGATAGAAGATTTTGTGGGGTGCTTTTGTTGGGGGGTCACCTGGTGATGCTCAGGGATTACTCCTGTCGGTGCTCAGGGGACATATGGGTTATTAGGGACTGAACATGGGTCAGTCAGTGTAACGCAAATGTCCACCTACAGAACTATAGCTCTGGCCCCAGAGAGGAGAATCTAACCGAACACATGGAGTATAAATTTGAATATGAGAGTTTAGCTCTCACTGCGGACGCCCTCTTGGTGGTCTCTGCACAGCCCACCCGGGAGCATCCCCAAACAGGACTGCAGTCTTCCCTGCAGTGTCCGACCACAGGCCCCGCTGAGCTGCAGCCACGCTGCGGACACGCAGCATGTGGGCTTCCATCTAAATTCAGTTCCGCTTCCCAGGCCGTGGCCTTGCCCCAAACTCGCTGCCTGCAGAGGACAGTCTAGCAGAAAGCCTGTGATGGCCACACTCGCAGCTTCTGGCAACAGAGATGAGAGCCGGCTTCCTTCCCTCATTCACGGCACATTTACTGGGCACTCGCTGTGTCCCAGGTCATGCGGTGGGCAGTGAAGTGAGAGAGCAGAGTTTCTCGAGGTGGGTGATATCCTGGTGAGCAGGGGAGGGGATTCCTGGAAGGACTCAGGGGGTGGGAGGACTCTTGAGTGCAGCTGGACACTTTTCTGTTTATTCCTTTAAAGAAGGAGATGCCCAGAGGACCGCTGGGTGATTTCCTTTTGGAAACCAGGTAGTGGGTCCAGTGTTTGGGGGCTCTAGAGACGGATTTGACTGTAGAGACACACTGGACCGGAGAGAGTGCAGCACGTTGCCTTGCACACGGCCAACCGAGGTCAGTCCTCAGCACCCCACGGTCCCTGGAGCCCCACCAGGAAGGATCCCCAAGAACAAAACCAGGAGTAAGCCCTGAGCACTGCCAGGTGTGGTGGTGTATAATTCCCCAAACAGAATTATACAGACACAGGAGCACATTGAGGACAGTAAGTGCACACGGGGACAGTGAACAGGCACATACACATACACATGCAAACACACTCGGTGCACTGCACTAGTACACACACACTCGCACTGCACTGTTACAAACACACACACACACTTGGTGCACTGCACTGTTCCATGCATGGGCATGTGCACACACATGTACACAGCACACGGCACTGTTCCACATACTCATGAGCGTACACACATACAAGCACACACACTCAGCACACTGCACTATTTTACACACACACACACACGCTCTCATGCCCCGCACGCTGCACTATACCGCATGCACGGCCGACAGCCGGGCGCAGTCTTCTCTCCTCCTCAGCTGGACTTGGCCGCCACTGTGGTCCGGTTTGGAGCAGCTGTAGTCATTGGGATGTGGTCCAGCTCGGGAGCATCAAAGAAGTACGCCTGCGGGAGGAGCCCCGAGAGTAAATAAAGGGCCCGGCGGCACCGTGGTCTCCTGCACGGCGCACTGGCAGGGCTGCTGTGTCCTTAAGGTCCCCGCGGTGGCCTCCCTGCTCATCACACAGCCACAGCCCTCTCTGTTCCTGCCCAGTCGGTCACTGACCGAGCACTCACAGCGCCTGACTTCAGATTCCCAAGCACCCACAATGGGGGAGCAGAGAGGGGGCTGCGAGAGAAACGCCGCCAGCTCAGGCTCCACGCTCAAGGCGTCTAGACAGGGCTCTGGGCCTCCACGCAGGGTCTTTACAACCAAAGCCCAGAACATCCCCTTGTGGCCTCGGTGACACCCACACATGACATCGACAATCCGCATGAACGTCCCTGAACAGTTAAACCCAAGGTGCTGGGCAAAGACCTTCTGGATGAGTGCCAGGCGGTGCCCAGCAGACTTGGGCTCACGATTCCGGCCTGCGGACAAACGGTCTTTCATCCACCCCCATCTGCAATTTAACCATCAAAATCAGGAGAGGGAGAGGTAAAACAGCCGGTGGCTGGCAGCTCCCCTGTCTCTTGGTGGAAGGCCCAAATAGGTGCCAGGGAAACACCAGTTTCCTTAGCTCAACACCGGTGCTTCAAAGGTGGGCGAATTTCTTCAAAATCAAAAGCAAAATCAAGGGCCAGAGGGATAGTACAGCAGGCAGAGCATTTGCCTTGCATGCGGACAACCAGGGTTTGATCCCCGGCATCCCATATGGTACCCAGAGCACCACCAGGATTAATTCCTGAGTGCTGTCCCAGGAGTAACCCCCTGAACATCTCTGGGTGTCACCCAAAAAAAAAAAACCAATATGCCAAGTCTGGAGATGAGCTCAGGAAGGTGTAAAAGATACGAAGCTTTCCGAGCTCAGCCAGCAGGGGGCAGCAGCACACCATGCTGGTATGACATACTGGTGTAGTCCCTACCTCTCGGCGCTCTAGGTTAACTCAGGCTGTTCCAAAAGGCTTCCAGGGATTTGTCATGTCCCAGAGTATCAGATTGCTCTTTAGAGGGCCTCCTCTCCTTGGCCCCTCCCGGAAGCTGTATTCTAAGTGAGCCCAGAACTGTCCCCTCCTGGCAGCTGTATTTTAAGTGAGCTCAAGAACTGTGAGCCCAGGACAGGGTCTGTGCCTTGTGGAAGGGAACATGGCCTGGTCACACTCAGAATCAGTCCCCTCTCTGGGGTCCTGGACAGACAGACAGGAAGAGGACCAGGGGCTACTCTGGGATTGGACATGGTGCCCTTCCCCTGTGGGCCTTGGGGCTAAAGAATAAAACCAGGGCCGACGTGATAGCCCAGTAGGTAGGGCGTTTGCCTTGCATGCGGCCAGCCAGTGCCGGCCCGGGTTCGATCCCCCGGCATCCCATATGGTCCCCCAAGCACCGCCAGGAGTAATTCCTGAGTGCAGAGCCAGGAGTAACCCCTGAGCATTGCCGGGTGTGACCCAAAAAACAAAAAAAAATAAATAAAACCAAAGAACTGGCCAAGTCAAGCTCTAAGCACAGGTCTAGTTACAGGGTTCGCTAGTTCCACAAACACTTGCTAACAAGCCCCGTTTGGGCCGGGCCTTCCTCAAGCCAGGCTCGTTCTTGAGCCTTGACACTGACTGTTGAAGCCGCCTGATAACTTTGTCCAGATGATTTGTTCCCCGTTTTGTGTTCTAGTGTTTTCTGAGTCAGACCCAGCAGTGCTCAGGGTTTACTCCTGGTGGTGCTTGGGAGACCAAGTGGTGTGGTGGAGATCAATGTCATGTGGGCTACATGCAAAGCAAGCGCCTAACCTGCTAGACTATCGCTGTAGGCCTCATGCCCATTTTATTTCATTAACGTTATTTAAACACCACGCTTTACAGTTATTCACAATATAGTTGTTTCAGGTATTCAATATTCCAATAACAGTCCAACCACCAATGTGACCTTAGCGCCACCTAAGTCCCTAGTTTCCTTCCCACCCTCAAACCTGCTCCTTTAGCAGGAACTGATTAATTTACTTTTATACTGTTAATTACAACATATAGTTCGTAAGGGTGTTGCTAAAGTCATGACCTATTACTGAGCTGTTACATGCAAATTGGGCCATCTGTGTTATTGCTTTGAACTTAGTGGGCTTCTACTCAATCTTTAACAAAGTTTTAAGAAAGAGATTCAACATTCAGCCCCAATCCTACTACCATTGCTACTCCCCACCATCATTTTATCCAATTTTCCCAACCACCACTTAAACCTGCCCCTATAGCAGACGCTCAATAATTTATTTCATATTGCTAGTTATAGACAACTTGAGAAAAATGATCAAGAAATGTCTTCTTAGAAGAAAGTTAGTGAAGATTGTTCAATCTCACCTTGGAGCCATTAAGCCCTTCTATATATATCAAAGGGTAGCCTTTGATTCTGTGGAAACTGAAGCAGTCATCGAAGCCCTAGTCAAACAGGGTGTTCAAACCCAATACATCAAGATCCTTCGTGAGCTGTATTATGGATTCACCACCAGGATCTCACCATTCTACAAAGAAGTGATCATTGATGTCAAAAGAGGGGTTCGACAGGGTGATACCATCTCACCAAAACTCTTCAGTGCCACCCTCGAGAACATCATGAGACAATTAGAATGGGAAGGAATGGGAGTGAAGATAGATGGTCGGCAACTACACCACCTCCGCTTTGCTGATGACATCGTTCTAATAACACCAAACATTAGCCAAGCGGCACAAATGCTGGCTGACTTTGACCGAGAATGTGGAAAGGTAGGTCTACAGCTGAATCTGAAGAAAACTATGTTCATGAGAAATGAACTAGTTCCAGAGGCCCCATTCACTCTCAATGGAACAAACATCTCTGAATGCAGCAGTTATGTGTACCTAGGTCGAGAAGTCAACATGATGAATGACCTAAAACCTGAGCTGCGCAGGAGGAAGAGAGCGGCATGGAATGCCTTCAAAGGCATCGAAGAAATAGCTAAAAGGACAAAGAACCTCCCGGCTCTGGGCACATCTCTTTGACTCCACCGTTCTCCCTGCATTAACATATGCCTCAGAGACCTGGGCCCTACGAAAGCAGGATGAGAATGCTATTCGGGTCTCCCAGAGAGGAATCGAAAGAGCTATGCTTGGAATATCACGCCTCACTCAAGTGAGAGAAGGAATCGGAGTTCTGACCTCCGTCGCTATTCCAGAATCAGGGACGCGGGTCTTGTTTGCCAAGGCATCGAAAATCAGATGGGCTGGACATGTAATGCGATTTGGAGACAACCGCTGGACTAGAGCCGTTACCGACTGGATCCCACGGGATGTCAAAAGATCACGTGGCCGCCCACCTACAAGATGGTCAGACTTCCTTGTTAAGACCCTGAAGGAACGGTTTGAGGCTCTTCATATTCCTGAATCAACCAGATGCCATTGGGCTACATTGGCACGTGATAGGGTCCAATGGAAATGTTACTGGCGCCCCGCTCGAGCAAATCGATGAGTAACGGGATTCAAGTGATCAAGTGATATATATCACCTCAGGCTCCAAGTAATCTCATCCACCAGCCAAGATCCGGAGACTCATATATGAATCTCAAAAGAGATCAACAAGTGACAGAGACGCTTCTGGTTCCTGTGCCAGGCTGAGTCAACTCGGTCACCCCGAGGGGACAGGTGAGTCCCCAGCCCAGTCCAACAGAGCCCCAGCAGCCAAAACCCTCCACACTTCACAATTGCCACTATGTTCAAGTCTGGGCTCCACTGCTAGGACGAGCTTCCCCAGAAATTAATCTGCCGGAGAACTCAGGTATGCGGGTTTTGTGGTTGAAATCTCCAGACTTTGACGGAGGAGTCGGGATGGGCTACTTCCCCATCTCCCTGTTCTTCCTGAAGGCCCACAGTCACGCCCATACCCCAAAGCCAGTTAAAACTTTAACTCCAACTTTATCACCCTCTTAAAAGTTTTGGAATTCCTTGAGTGACATCTCAAACGCTACTATACTGATATACTTAGTAGCTCACTACATTTAAAGGATGTAAAGTTCAAGGCAACCAACAACAAAATGTGTACACACAATGCCTATCCTGTAACACCATGCCCACCTGCCAAGAGCCCGCGGTGCCCCACTGTCTGACTAGCATTTCAACTCCAAACAACGCCTCCTCCTCTCCCTGCAGTCTGCAGCGTGGCACCGATGCCCAGCTGGCACAGGTGCTGGCACTGTGGTGGCCTCGGTCTTGGGGCTTCCTTAGTCCCCCTGTGGCAGTGTGCAGAGACGGCACCCAGCTGCTCGGTGCTGTCCCCCCTTCCCTGCATTACGGCCCCAACACTGATCCTTGTTCCTCCAGCTCCAAGCTCTTTAATTTCTCTGAACCTCAGCCCTCTGGCACAGAACACCTCTCGCAGAGAGAAAGGGATCTCCTCCAGCCAGGAAGGCAAACCCCTGGGTACAGGGTTATTATTCCTAGATAATCCCACCACAGCTGGCTCCCATACTGGAGCAAAGTGCACCAAGCTGAGGCCCAACACTGAAGCTGTCTCATCTTCCCTGCGCCCCTCAGCCTCTGCTCTCTTCTTCTGTTCCCCAGACCCCCTGGGAATCCCCAATCCACCCCCTTCACTCTCCTGGCCACTCTGCCCTACCCTGAGGTCAGAGCCCATCCTGAGAGGAAGAGCCAGCTCTAATGCCAGCTTTTCAATGGGTGGCCTTGGGCTCTTCCCAGGCACTCAGTCAGCAGCACCTCAGAGTGGATGGGAATCTCACTCCACTCTGGGGACACTGCTGGTGTCTCTGCACCTGCAGAGACCCTCCACGCCCACCCCACTGTCTCTCAAGGCCTATTGGGTGACATGCCCTAGCTAGCTTTTGATCTTTGCTGTTTAAGCTATCTACAGTTTAAGCTATTTATATGTCTTTAAGCCAGGGTTCATGCTAAAGAGATATCTCTTTTGTCTAAACACTGATGGAGGGGCCGGAAGTGGGTAGGGCGCTTGCCTTGCATGTGGCTGGCCCATTCCGGCCCGGGTTCGATCCCCCGGCATCCCATATGGTCCCCTGAGCACCGCCAGGAGTAATTCCTGAGTGCAGAGCCAGGAGAAACCCCCTGAGCATTACCAGGTGTGACCCCCTAAAAAAAGCAATAAATAAATAAATAAACACTGATGGAGGATGTGACTGTTACAGGAGTCAATTTCACTGAATTAATAACTCTTGGAATATTATTATGATTTCTATACTATCTAGTCTGGGCATAATTCCTCTTAACACCCACGGGTCCCAGCATGGGACAATTAGGATTTACCAGGAGGAAACTATCCTGGCTACATTGGGACTACCGTTTAAGAATCAGCTCTGCCAAGACCAAAGAAGAGATCATGCTAGTTTACCCCCTAAGCAAGGGAGCATGACCTTTTCAGGAAAGAGGGCAGAACACTCAAAATTACTTTGGTGCAGCATAGAATGCAGGGCTTAGTGGGACCATCTAGTTGCATGAAGTCCATGGTCTGAAGCTGTGATGTGATTCTCCCATGAATAGAGAGACATTAGATGCATTTCTTTGCTCAGCCCCTCTCCAGTGTGGACATAAGAGATAATCTCAGAGGAAGGGACTAGGCCTGGCATTATTATTTGTTTAGACACAGAACAGAGGTGTGGCACCACATAGCATCTGCACCTAAAAATTGGTTTGTTGATTGTTGTTGACACATCCCCATCCGGAAGAAAGGATTCTGGATTTCTGGCTTTTGGAGGGTTTTTGGGTATATACTGAGAATGACTTGGGGAAGAAGCGTCCATTTTGGTGGGAGACCGGGGACTGAGAACATGGTGGAAAGTCTGACCAGGAGCTAGAGGTCTGGGAAATCCCATTATCTTGGATTATAGTAGCAGAGCTTGTTTAATTATTGGTGATTAGTAAAAGCCTTTTGGAACTGTGCTGAACTTGTGGTTTTTCCGTCTGTGGCCGGTCCCTGAGGTAAAAGGGAACGCACACCCTAATGTTGTTGGGGACTCCAACAGCTCCCGACAAGGGCCTTCCCACTCTCTGAGGCAGAGCTGGTCTGAACTCAGGCTGGGCCTGTCTGAAGCAGCAGCACTTGTTCCCCTTAAGGAGACACCAGAGCAATACCACAGCAGGGAGGCCATTTGCCTGGCATGTGACTGACCCAGGTTTGATCCCCGGCATCCATATGGTCCCCCGAGCACGAGGAGTGATCCTTTAGTGCAGAGCCAGGAGTAACCACTGAGCATAATTCCATGTGGTCCCCCCAAAAAATCCCAAAAAAACCAACCCAAATAGCTCAAGCATGAATTTGGAACCGTTTCACTGTTTCCCTTCCAAACAAGCCCCCTAGACTCACCTTCATCCTCCACCTTTCTTTCGATGAGAATGTAAATGTCTACACTCTTTCTAGGTCTGTGCAGAAAAACCTGGAGGCCCCGTAGGCAGAAGCGCCTGTGCTGGCTCCCCCCCCTCCTGACCGATGCTCAGTCACTGCCCCAAGTCCCAGCCTGATTTCAGGACTCGGGTAAAGCCAGAAATGAAAGCAGAGTGTCGGGTCCTCACCACATGCCAGGAGTGAACGGGACCCATGTGGCTGGCAGTCTGGGGGACCATGAGACGTACCAGGCAGCCCACAGACAGCAGCAGGTGGAGCAGCACAATGGCCAGGATCGTGGCCAGCGCGACGCGCCGGGTTATCCTCACGGACCGCAGGCCAGAACGTCATCACCAACACAGAGCCTGAGACACCCAGGGCGATGGTGACAAGAATCCAGCGCACGGCCTTCTGGGGGATAATCCACAGGATCTGAAAGACAAGGCAGGAGAGGGGTTGTCTGGCACACAGGCCACTTCATCCCGGACCCTGTGTGGGAGGTGGGGGTTTCCCGAGCAGCTCGGGGGGTCCGAGGGCCACTATCTGCAGGTCTCTGCCAAGCTGGCTGAGGTAAGAGCTGAGGACACAGTGCTGCTTGGCCCCAGGTGGGCGCAGGTTTTCTGGGCCAGCCCAGCAGGGCACAGGGACTGCCAAGGCTGTCCCTGGTGACACTCAGGGGACCAGGGGTCATGCACGCGAGGCCAGAGCCCTCACTCCTGTGCTCTCTGCCCGGGCTTAGGCGCAGGCACCTAAAGGCCCCTGAGCAGAGCCACAGCCAGGCCCCACTGCAGTCTGGATTCTCAGCGCTGAGAAACCCACCGGCTCACACCGGAGGGAGACACCTCGGCGAAGCCCTCAGCCACCCTCTCCGCAAACACCTCAGTGAAGCCCCCAGCCACCCTCTCCACGCAAAACACCTCAGCGAAGCCCTCAGCCACCCCCTCTCCGCAAACACCTCAGCGAAGCCCTCAGCCACCCTCTCCCGCAAACACCTCAGCGAAGCCCTCAGCCACCCTCTCCGCCAAACACCTCAGTGAAGCCCTCAGCCACCCTCTCCGCAAACACCTCGGCGAAGCCCTCAGCCACCCTCTCCGCAGAGCCATCGGCTACCCACCCCCAGCCTCCACTCAGGTCAAACCCCAAATTCAAAGGGCGTTTTCAGGTGCCCGTTGAGTGACAAACAGATGGCGCAGGCTGAGCTGGCCACCAGGAAGGGGCAGCTCCGGACTGGGCGTGGCACTTACCGCCGTGGGGATGTAGATGAAGAGGGAGTAGCCGTGACGCACACGATCTCCAGAAACGAGTAGGACACGATGCTCACAACTTTGCTGTTTCTCCACGCGAGGAAGCCCCAGAGAGCGAGAGAGGCACCAGCCAGGCATAGGCATAGATGACTGTGGCCGCAATGGACACTGAGGGGAACCAGGTGTATCAGATAGTTCCTGTCAGGCTGGACTTACTTCCCTCACAGGCCTAACATGGTGCCCTCCGGGCATGTGATCGGAGCATCGAGCACGTGCTCCCCGAGTATCCTGACCGGAAGCCCTGGTGTTCCTTAGTACAGAGCACGTGCTCCCCGAGTATCCTGACCGGAAGACCTGGTGTTCCTTAGTGCTGAGCACGTGCTCCCCGAGTATCCTGACCGGAAGTCCTGGTGTTCCTTAGTACTGAGCACGTGCTCCCCGAGTATCCTGACCGGAAGCCCTGGTGTTCCTTAGTGCTGAGCACGTGCTCCCCGAGTATCCTGACCGGAAGCCCTGGTGTTCCTTAGTACCGAGCACGTGCTCCCGAGTATCCTGACCGGAAGCCCTGGTGTTCCTTAGTACCGAGCACGTGCTCCCCGAGTATCCTGACCGGAAGACCTGGTGTTCCTTAGTACCGAGCACGTGCTCCCGAGTATCCTGACCGGAAGCCCTGGTGTTCCTTAGTGCTGAGCACGTGCTCCCGAGTATCCTGACCGGAAGTCCTGGTGTTCCTTAGTGCTGAGCACGTGCTCCCAGAGTATCCTGACCGAACTCCTGGTGTTCCTTAGTACTGAGCACGTGCTCCCCAAGTTTCCTGACCGGAAGCCCTGGTGTTCCTTAGTGCTGAGCACGTGCTCCCTGAGTATCCTGACCGGAAGCCCTGGTGTTCCTTAGTGCTGAGCACGTGCTCCCCGAGTATCCTGACCGGAAGTCCTGGTGTTCCTTAGTGCTGAGCACGTGCTCCCCGAGTATCCTGACCGGAAGCCCTGGTGTTCCTTAGTACTGAGCACGTGCTCCCCGAGTATCGTGACCGGAAGTCCTGGTGTTCCTTAGTACTGAACACGTGCTCCCCGAGTATCCTGACCGGAAACCCTGGTGTTCCTTAGTGCTGAGCACGTGCTCCCCGAGTATCCTGACCGGAAACCCTGGTGTTCCTTAGTGCTGAGCACGTGCTCCCGAGTATCCTGACCGGAAGTCCTGGTGTTCCTTAGTACTGAGCACGTGCTCCCGAGTATCCTGACCGGAAGACCTGGTGTTCCTTAGTACTGAGCACGTGCTCCCCGAGTATCCTGACCGGAAGTCCTGGTGTTCCTTAGTACTGAGCACGTGCTCCCCGAGTATCCTGACCGGAAGTCCTGGTGTTCCTTAGTACTGAGCACGTGCTCCCCCGAGTATCCTGACCGGAAGCCCTGGTGTTCCTTAGTGCTGAGCACGTGCTCCCCGAGTATCCTGACCGGAAGCCCTGGTGTTCCTTAGTACCGAGCACGTGCTCCCGAGTATCCTGACCGGAAGCCCTGGTGTTCCTTAGTACCGAGCACGTGCTCCCGAGTATCCTGACCGGAAGACCTGGTGTTCCTTAGTACCGAGCACGTGCTCCCGAGTATCCTGACCGGAAGCCCTGGTGTTCCTTAGTACCGAGCACGTGCTCCCCGAGTATCCTGACCGGAAGCCCTGGTGTTCCTTAGTGCTGAGCACGTGCTCCCGAGTATCCTGACCGGAAGTCCTGGTGTTCCTTAGTGCTGTGCACGTGCTCCCAGAGTATCCTGACCGGAACTCCTGGTGTTCCTTAGTACTGAGCACGTGCTCCCCAAGTTTCCTGACCGGAAGCCCTGGTGTTCCTTAGTGCTGAGCACGTGCTCCCTGAGTATCCTGACCGGAAGCCCTGGTGTTCCTTAGTGCTGAGCACGTGCTCCCCGAGTATCCTGACCGGAAGTCCTGGTGTTCCTTAGTGCTGAGCACGTGCTCCCCGAGTATCCTGACCGGAAGCCCTGGTGTTCCTTAGTACTGAGCACGTGCTCCCCGAGTATCGTGACCGGAAGTCCTGGTGTTCCTTAGTACTGAACACGTGCTCCCCGAGTATCGTGACCGGAAGTCCTGGTGTTCCTTAGTACTGAGCACGTGCTCCCCGAGTATCCTGACCGGAAACCCTGGTGTTCCTTAGTGCTGAGCACGTGCTCCCCGAGTATCCTGACCGGAAGTCCTGGTGTTCCTTAGTACTGAGCACGTGCTCCCGAGTATCCTGACCGGAAGACCTGGTGTTCCTTAGTACTGAGCACGTGCTCCCGAGTATCCTGACCGGAAGTCCTGGTGTTCCTTAGTACTGAGCACGTGCTCCCGAGTATCCTGACCGGAAGTCCTGGTGTTCCTTAGTACTGAGCACGTGCTCCCCGAGTATCCTGACCGGAAGTCCTGGTGTTCCTTAGTGCTGAGCACGTGTTCCCTGAGTATCCTGACCGGAAGTCCTGGTGTTCCTTAGTGCCGAGCACGTGCTCCCTGAGTTATCCTGACCGGAAGCCCTGGTGTTCCTTAGTACTGAGCACGTGCTCCCCGAGTATCCTGACCGGAAGCCCTGGTGTTCCTTATTGCTGAGCATGTGCTCCCCGAGTATCCTGACCGGAAGCCCTGGTGTTCCTTAGTGCTGAGCACGTGCTCCCGAGTATCCTGACCGGAAGTCCTGGTGTTCCTTAGTACTGAGCACGTGCTCCCGAGTATCCTGACCGGAAGTCCTGGTGTTCCTTAGTACTGAGCACGTGCTCCCCGAGTATCCTGACCGGAAGTCCTGGTGTTCCTTAGTGCTGAGCACGTGTTCCCTGAGTATCCTGACTGGAAGTCCTGGTGTTCCTTAGTACTGAACACGTGCTCCCTGAGTTATCCTGACCGGAAGCCCTGGTGTTCCTTAGTGCTGAGCACATGCTCCCGAGTATCCTGACCGGAAGCCCTGGTGTTCCTTAGTACTGAGCATGTGCTCCCGAGTATCCTGACCAGAAGCCCTGGTGTTCCTTAGTACCCGAGCACGTGCTCCCCGAGTATCCTGACCGGAAACCCTGGTGTTCCTTAGTGCTGAGGACCAGCTCACGAGGTTCTTACTATTAACAAATATACGTTATTAATTTTGGGGGGGTCACACCCAGTGATGTTCAGGGGTTACTCATGGCTCTTCACACAGGAATTACTCCTGTAGGTGCTCAGGAGACCATATGGGATGCCGGGAATAGAACCCGGGTTGGCGCGTGCAAGGCAAACTCCCTACCCGCTGTGCTATCACTCCGGCCCCTAATATTTTTTTTCTGAATTCGAGCCACACCTGGTGACACTCTGGAGTTACTCCTGGCTCTGTGCTCAAGGACCATCCCTGCTCAGGGAACCATTTGTGATGCTGGGGATTTTACTAGGGTCAGCCACATGCAAAGGCAAGTAACCTACCCACTGTACTATCTCTCAGCCCAACAAATATGTTAATAGATAACTGAATTGTAAAACTGAAATATTTAAAGGGTCACACAAGTATTTGAATACAGTGAACATCTTATTATTTTTAATGAATGGGCCATGGAGAGAGGGCTTAAAGGGCTGGAGCCCATGCTTTGCATGTGGGAGCCCAGGTTTAATCCCTGGTACTAACAGGGCCACTGGAATTATAAAGCTACACTTCTCTTTCTTTTCTTTTGAGGCCACACTTGGTAGTGCTCAGGGGTTACCCCTGACTCTGGGCTCTGGGCTCAGGAATTGTGCCTCGGGGACTAAATGGGATGCTGGGGATTGAACCGGGTTTGCCACATGCAAGGCAAACACCCTCCCGCTGCACTATCACGGCGGTGCCTGCCAACGCTGATTTCTTTAGCAAGCTCATGAAGACGCTCTGGCCCAGAGGGGCTCTGCGTGCTGCTCGAGTTCCCTGCTGTCTCTGGCTCCTGGAGGAATGGCCTCACACAGGCCATGGTCTCCTTTTCTCCTTTACGTGGCTCTGTCGTGGCTCCTCAGAGCAGCCATGTTTTGGCTATTTCTGCTGTCCCTCCCCCTCCTCCATTAGCAGTGGGCTCTAGTGGGTTCCTCTTCCGTCTCCCAGGGCAGAGGGTGACCGAGCGTGGCTAAGCCCACAGCTTCAGCCCTTCCTACAGGAACCTCAATACTTTCCTTAACTCTCTGGGTAAAAGCAAAGGCACCCCGAGGGCTTACACCAGCCTCTGGTTACCTCACACAACTATCCAAAAATTTTTTTTTTTTATCCAAAATTATTTATGTTTGGTTTTGGGTTTGGGGCTATCACCTTCACACCCAGAAGTGCTCAGGGGCTTAGTCCTGACTCTGCACTCAGGGTTCACTCCTGGTGGTGCTCAGGCGACCATCTGTGGTGCCGGGGACCAAACAGGGGTCAGCCTCATGCCAGGCAAGTGCCTTTCCCTCTCTCTCTCTGTGCCCCAACAAAAACGTATTTAGGTTCCCCAGGGCAGTTTTTTCACACTGGGAACTCCCTCATTAAGCCAACTGTGATTTTCCTGACACAGTGCCTTCCTCATGGATGACTCAATAAAGGCAAAGCAACTCTGGTAAATGCTCCCCCCCCCCCGGGAGCTAGGCACCAGGCTGCAAGAGCCCCTGAGAGGTACAGGGCAGAGTGTAAGGTCAGGCGCCGAGGGGGTCCCAGCGCAGCCACTTACAGCTGAAGTGGAAACTTCCTTAAACCTCCCACTCTGTTTTCTCATCTATAAAATGAAAATTCACTGTATTGCCAATTTAGCATATTTGTGATGAAATGACTAGTAAGGTTAAGAACTGATTCTTTCGGGGACCGGAGAGATAGACCAATCCACGAAGCACATGCTTTCTGTGCAGGGGGCCCAGGTTCAAATGCAGGCACTGCCCTTGGTCCTCGGAGCACCGCTAGGAGCAACTCCTGAGCACTGTAGGATGTGGCCCCAAACTCCCAAAAACTGATATTCTTAGAACATCAGTTGATAAATAGTAAATGAGCAATCACGAGTGACTTTTTTAATAGGATTAACTGGCATGTACACAAGCCATCCTTCTTAAATTGGCTTGCACACACTGGGCAGGACTCGGGAGCCCGCTGGTACCAGAGACTGAACCGGAACTCTAGCATGCAGACTCTGCCGGCCCTCCCAGCTCTCCCCTGGCTTCCTAGTGTGGATATTATCACTCCCACTTTGCTAACGAGGAATCTGAGGCAGAGCGAGCACCAGCCCCACAGGATAGAGCTACGAGCATGAACGGGAAGCAGGCAGGAGGCAGGGATGGCGAGAGAGAAGAACAGAGGATGCAGCCCTCGCCCACAGAGTGTCATTTGGGGTGGCTGTCAGCTGTCCCTGAAGGTTGGTCGCATTCTTTAGTTATCTGACAAGGCCACCGGAGCGGAAGCCTGGAGACAAGAAGACAAGGACACCCACAAGCCTGCCGGGGGAGACTGAATCCCGCAGCTTCCCTCCGGGGCCAGACCATGTGCAGAATTCTCAGGTTTCTCTAGAGCCTCAGGACTGGTGGCTACAGTCCCGAGAGCAGTCATCATAACTTAAAAAAAGCATAGTCCCACCCTCCCATGGCGCCTGTTTCTCTGAGCCCTGCCAGGAGGAATCCCTGAGCACAGGGCCAGAGGAAGCCCGGCACCTGCAGGTGCGGGCCCAAAACCAAGAAAAGGAAAGAGCAATACCATGGATTTATTCTATCATCTGAGTGATACCAACAGTGTTACAGCGGAGACTCATCCACATAATTCTTTACTATTTGGAACATTTGGGTAATTGTTTATTCAAATTACTATGGGGTCTTGCTTTAAAATATTCCAAAGCGGGGCCGGAGTGATAGCACAGTGGATAGGGTGTTTGCCTTGCACACTGCCAACCCAGGTTCAATCCCCGGCATCCCATATGGTCCCCCAAGAACCGCCAGGAGTAATTCCTGAGTGCAGAGCCAGGAGTAACCCCTGAGCATCGCTGGGTGTGACCCAAAAAGTCAAAGATAGATAGATAGATAGATAGATAGATAGATAGATAGATAGATAGATAGATAGATAGATAGATAGATAGATAGATAGATGATAGATAGATAGATAGATAGACAGACAGACAGACAGATAGACAGATAGATAGTTGATAGATGATAGATAGATAATAGGTAGATAGGTAGGTAAGTAGGTAGGTAGGTAGATAGGTAGATAGATAGACAGATAGATATGTCTGTCTATATATGTCTATATATGTCTGTCTGTCTATCTATCTATAGATAGACAGACAGAAAGAAAATAGATATATGTCAGATAGAAAGAAGATAGATAGATATATGTCATGTCTGTCTATCTATCTATAGAAAGAAAGATAGATAGATGATAGATAGATAGCTATCTATCATCTATCTATCTAGATAGCTAGCTAGATTACATAGATAATAGATAGATAGATAGATAGATAGATGATGGCTAGATAGATAGATAGACAGATAGATAGATAGACAGACAGATGATAGATAGATAGATGATAGATAGATAGAAAGACAGACAGATAGACAGATGATAGATAGATGATAGATGATAGGTAGGTAGGTAAGTAGGTAGGTAAGTAGGTAGATAGAGAGATGATAGATAGATAGATAGATACCTGGCTATCTATCATCTATCATTTATCTATCTATCTAGATAGCTAGCTAGCTAGGTTAGATAGATAGATAGATAGATAGATAGATAGATAGATGATAGATAGACAGACAGACAGATAGATAGATAGATAGATAGATAGATAGATAGATAGATAGATAGATAGATAGATAGATAGATAGATAGATAGATAGATAGATAGATAGATAGATGATAGATAGATAGATAGATGGATGGGTGGATGGATGATTGATAGATGGATGATAGATGATAGATGGATAGACAGACAGACAGATAGATAGATAGATAGATAGATAGATAGATAGATAGATAGATAGATAGATAGATAGATGATAGAAGATAGAAGATAGGTTAGATAGATAGATAGATGATAGATAGATAGATAGATAGATAGATAGATAGATGAAAGCAAGCAAGCAAGCAAGCAAGCAGCAAGCAAGCAAGCAAGCAAGCAAGCAAGCAAGCAAGCAAGCAAGCAAGAAAAGAAAGAAAGAAAGAAAGAAAGAAAAAAAGAAAGAAAGAAAGAAAGAAAGAAAGAAAGAAAGAAAGAAGAAAGAAAGAAAGAAAGAAAGAAAGAAAGAAAGAAAGAATATTCCAAAGAGTATTTGCAACACTGCTGAAGACAAAGACTGAAACAGTCAGTTGGCCATTATGGCCATTACATATATTGTACCACTGTATCACTGTATCACTGTCTTCCCATTCATCATCAATTTGCTCGAGCGGGCACCAGTAACATCTCCATATGTACTGCCTCATGCTAGTAGAGCCCAAGGGCATCTGCTTGCTCCAGGAACATAAAGAGCCTCAATCCATTCCGGAATGAGGTCTATAATTGTTACTGGTATTTGGCATATCAAATACAACACGGATAGCTCGTCAGGCTCTGCTGTGCAGGTAGCATATACTCTTGTATTCATTGTACCACAATAAAAAAATAAAAACCTACGCAGGGTGAGGAGACAGCCCAAAGGGCTAGAGTTGAGGGCCCCGCAGGAGGCAGTACCTCTCTCTGGTTTTGAGCCTGAGCACCACATGATCCCCAGGAGCGATCCTTGAGCACTGAACTGGGAGCAGCGCCTGAGCACTGGCAGATGTGGTTCAAAAATCACACCTGAAAAAAAATGCAGCTTTATATATTTGGGAGTGGTAAATTCTGAGACAGGAAGTCCATCTTAACCCTGAAATACAGAGAGCAGGGCCAGAGAGCTTAGTTCAATGGATTGTAGTACATGCCTGGCAGGCAGGTCAAGGTTCCTAGCACCACCAGGGAGACCACCAAGAGCAGCGCAGGGGAGTATCCTGCGTAGCACCAGGTGGGCCTCACAACCAACACACAGAGAGAAAGTAGGATCTACAACACCCTGAGGCAGAGAACACGAGCTCCCAGGTGATGGGGGGCTTGCGGTTATAAAGAGACAACATTCTAAGGGAGTCAAGCCACGCACCAACCTTTTCGAATTCGGGTACATAATGGTATGTCTTCTCTCCCAGGTGGATTAAGAAGTTGGAGAGATTCCCACTGATTGCTATGGCAAAGACCAAGGTAGCACATATCCAGAAGGGGCCTGCAAAGGAAACCAGAAAATCCAGACATGAGAAACGGAGCACAAATCTTTAAGCCTCGTAATTTCTTATCTTCCGTGTCCTAGTCTTGTAAGCAAGGGAAATGCATTTTAGCTGTAATCAATACTCATTTAGTCAGAGTTTTCCTTTTCTGAAAGATCAAACACAATTCAGTAATTAGTTTACTTATAAAAGACATGAGGGAGTGGGATGCAAAAGCCGAAACCCTTTTCATAATTAAATGAATAAACACAGGTTTCAGCTCTTTTTATTGAAGGATCACCTCCCTGGTCCCCAAAAACTCATGGACTTTGTGTTAAATCTTTACCAGACTATAGGAAGTGCAGATTCCAGAGGAAAAGAAATCAGAGGGTTCCTTCACTGCCTCTGTGGAAGACAGGTCAGACAGAACGCTCCGGGCAAAGAGGTTTCAATGTGCCATTTGCTGTGATTCTGTGTGTGTGTCTGGGTTCAACTCTTAATCACTGACTCTGGCTGAGAAGTATAACATGCTCATCATTCAGCCTGCCAGAAGTACAAAGGAGGGCTGGAGCAATTGGGCAGTGGGTAGGGTGCATGCCTCACACGTGGCCAAGCCAGGCTCAACCCCAGCTCCCCAAATGGTCACTGGGCTGAGCCAGGAGAAAGCCCCCGAGAACTGGCAAGTGAGGCCCACTGACACCCAGCAAAACGTAGAAACAAGTACAAAGTATAGAGCAAAATAAACTTCCTTCCCTCTCTGCTCCCTAGTTCCACATTTCCTCTCTCCAGAGCTTACTGCCCTAAAGAATCCCTGGTAAAGCTTGCTACTGGATTTTTCTACTCGCATTTAAGCAAATGTACATTTGTATGTGTTCAAGTGTGTGGAGAGGGTATACATGTATATATAAATAACTTTCACTTCAATATAACCCGGATATTCTATCTTAAGTATCCCTAATAACCAACAACCTTTTGGGAGTGGAAAGTGGTGTCTCCCAAGTGTGCTCAGGAGCCCAGGGGTCCCTCCCAGTGATTCTTGTCGGGGGTGGGGGTTAGGGAACACCCAGAGATGCTCAGGGGGTTACTCCAAGCTCCGCACTCAGGAATCACGCCTGGAGGTGCTTGGGGGAACCAAATGGGATGCCAGGGATCAAGCTTGGTAAGGCCAGCGCCCTCCCCACCGCATACCATTTCCTCACCTGCCTCCCGGAGGTTCTAGAGCAACCAGCACCAACCAGGCTAGTGATTGAGCGTGGGGAGCCTGAGGACACGAGGCTGCACGGAGCCTGCGGTGCCGAGGATAACTTGGGCCACCCCAGGAAAGCTCAGGGGTTTCTGGGGACATACCCAGTGTCGCTGAGGGTCCTATGGGGCTGTACCTGACAATGCTCAGAGATCATGTGATGCCCAGGATCAAACTGGGGTCAGTCACATGCAAGGCACAAGCCTTAACCCCATGCTATCTCTCAGGTCCCAGCACCCCGTGTAAATGAGTATGAAATATCTACTGCAGCCCCTAGGAACAGCACAGTGGGTCAGAGCTACACTCTCTCCCTCTCTCCCTCTCTCCCTCTCTGATCCTGGCAGTCTGTAACCCCCAGGGCTGTCGGCAATTTCCACAGCCAGGTGTGTGCAAGTCTGAAAAGTGCTAGCCCCAGGGAACAAGTGCAAGTATGGAAGCTAAAGGAGCGCAAAGGCAAAGGTTGGTGAGTACCGGCACGAAGGGTGCAAGCTCCAAGACCTACCCGGGCCCTGGCAAGGACCACATAGTCAGGGGTAAGTGTGACCCCCCAGGCACTGCAATGGCAGCTTCCATCCTACCCCCACTTTTAGGTGGGGAGCACAAAAAACAAAATCAAATGAAGAAAAACATTCTATTGAGCGGATGGGCAGAGCCAGCATGGCAAATTCCTTACAGCATTTTGCTTGATTCCTTATTTATTTACTTTTTTTTTTTTCCTTTTTTAGTCACACCTGGCAATGCTCAGGGGTCACTCCTGGCTCTGCACTGAAGAATTCCTCCTGGTGGTGCTTGGGGGACCATATGGGAGCCGGGGATCAAACCCAGGTTGGCGCATGAAAGGCAAACGCCCTACCTATTGTGCTATTGCTCCAGCCCCAACATTTTGCTTGGTTCTTATGAACATCACCCTTAATTCTGCCCATCCAGAAAAAGTACTAAGTGGGATAATTTCTAATGAAGAGACTTAAAAAGAATTTATGGATTTCAGCTTTCAATCTTATTAATTCTATGCAGTACCTTTTGGGATCACTGCAGACACCGCGAGATATTGCAAAGTTAAGAACATTCTTGTGTTGGGGGAGATGGCCAGCAGGAAGGGGCCAGCCCTCGCTGGTTCCTGTGAGTGAGTCAGGGCGCAAAGGAGCACGCCAAGACACTCGAGCAAGTCACAAGGCCCCGTGCAGCACAAACTGGCAGCCGCTCGCTACAGCACAAGCCTCTGGACGCAGGTCTAAACTCGTCCACTGTCTCATTCTGGGAGGTCACCACATCCAAGATGCAAAAAACAAACAAGCCAGAAACAGCTAAAAAACATTAAAACTATTCTCCAAAGGTTTGCTTTTTTTTTTTTTTGGGGGGGGTTTGTTTTTGTTTTTTTGGGCCACAACTAGCAATGCTCAGGGCTGATTCCTGCCTCTGCACTTGAGGATCACTCCTGGTGAGCATGGGGACCATAAAGGATGCCGGGAACGAACCCAGGTTGGCTGTGTGCAAGGCATGCACAAGGTACTACCACAAGGTACTACCACTGCGGCCCCAATTCCCTGAAGTTTTGCTGAAAACACATCATGAATCAACCTCTGACCAGTTCTCAAGGAACTGAGGCCATTTATGTCTACGAACCCAAGCAGCCAAGTAGTCCATTCACCTGAAGGCAGAGATGCTGTCTCCTAACCACCGCTTTCAGAAACAACCACTACTCTCCAGGTCCGGATTAGCCAGTGGGAATACAACACACCTTCAACACACTTGGACACAGGGACACACATAACCTCTCCAGGTATGGCCACGGACCCTCAGCCAACCTCTAGGTCCACTCTTTGGCCAAATCCTTACTTTATTAGGGGACTCAATTTCATTTATATGATGTATTTTTCGGCTATGATCTATTTACTAGAGACAGACATGGGGCTGCTACTTGCTGCTCCTGGCTGCTTCTGGCTGCTACTGGCTCTCCCTGTGCCCAGCCGCTCATGAGGTGCCTGGGAGGGGGTGGCAGGTTCTAGCCCTGGCCCGCCACCCCAGCAGAGCTTCACAACAAGCCAGACGAGCCCCCACTCCATGAGGACCTCCATTTTCTACATCCGGACTTCCCCCTCGTCAGAACTCCACCCAGCAGAACAGCCTATCACAGCCCAGCTCGCGGCATAGCGGCCGCGCGGTTTATCAATAAATGCTGGATTTTGAGATGACTACAAGAGTATGCTACCCGCACAGCATAACCTTGCAAGCTACCTGTGTTGTATTTGATATATCAAATACCAGTAACAATTATAGACCTCATTCCCATGACCTGATGGAATGGTTTGAGGCTCTTTATGTTCCTGGAGTGAGCAGGTGCCCTTGGGCTCTACTTGCATGAGACAGGACATATGGAGATGTTACTGGGGCCCGCTCGAGCAAATCGAAGATGAACGGGAAGACAGTGATACAGTGATCTATTTACTATTGACACACAGAAAAGCACCCAATCACTGGTCTACACATCAAACCGCTTTCCAAAGACAGCAAGATTTCTAGGGTTAATCTTCTATATCACCCCCTATTTACCATTGTTCTGACACTCATCCTTAATGATGCTCATTCACTTTTCAAAACTACAGAATTCTATGTAGACATAAATGAAGACTTACTTTTAAACACAGAGGGCTATGCGGGAAGGGCACATGAAGCCATGCTCAGGGGGTTACTCCTGGCGGTGCTTGGAGAATCATAAGGGACGCCGGGGACTAACCCGGGTTGGCTGCATGCAAGACAAGAGTCCTACCCACTGCACTATCACTCCGGCCCCAGATTTACTTTTTTTTTCTTTTTTGGGTCACACCCAGCTATGCTCAGGGATAACTCCTGGAGGTGCTCAGGGGACCATATGGGATGTTGGGGATCGAACCCAGGTTGGCTGCATGCAAGGCAAATGCCCTACCCACTGTACTATTGTTCCAGCCCCCCATGAGATTTACTTTTATAGAAACAGAGGTTGTACCCAGCAGAGCTGGTGGGAAGGGAGTGTTCCTGGCAAAGCCTCACCTGATGGTTTGAGTCTGGGTTTGACCCAGATACAGTGTTCTCTGGGTCCAGTGGTACTCTGGGCCGTCAGGGTCACACCCAGTTACCAGGCAGTGCTCGAGCACCATGCAGTAGCATGGACTGAATTAGGCCTCCAGGTGCGATGTCCACACTCTGCCCCTGGAGTCCACCTCCAGCCCAACTACAATCTCCATTTCCCCTCTCTATAGGTGATCATTTGGTTGTTCCGTGATGCTGCTGCAATGAATAATGTTCTGTCTTCTGGGGTGCATTTCCCCTAGTGAATACCTCTAGGAATTTGGGGGCGAAACACCTCCAAATGGCTGCAGTGTGTGCATCTACACCCCCGTATTCCTGACCACTCAGCACCACCGGCTAGGAACATGCGACTCACCAGCCTGGACCCCCCAGGGGCCATGCTCAAGTTGCAGCCAAAAGCCCTGCTGAGGCCCTCCAGAGCCTGGACCTCCTCCCCTCGGAGCCTGACCCCTGCTCCCAGGGCACAGCGCAGCTCCTGCTCCCGGCCTCTGCTCTCAGCTCAGTGTTCTTCCCTTAGATGCCAACATGTTATTGATCCAGTTTCCTCAGGTCTTCACTCAAAATTCCCCTCCCCTTTTTTGGGGTCACACTCAGCAATGCTCAGGGGGTTACTCCTGGCTCTGCACTCAGGAATTACTCCTGGCGGTGCTCCCACCATATGGGATGTCTGGGATCAAACCCGGTCAGCTATGTGCAAGGCAAACGCGCTACCCACTGTGCTATCGCTCCAGGTCCCCTCCCCCTTTTTTTATGTAAAGAAGCTTCAAATCAACCCAACTACAAGATGCTTCTGTTCCTCTACCTTCAAAGTTTTACTGTAATGCCAGGGAGATGGCCTAAAGGACTAAAACACCAGCTTTGCATGGGGGAGCCCTGGGTTCAATCCCCCGCCCCACAGGATCCCCAGCTCTGCCCGGTGTGGCCCCATAACAAAGTAAGGAAAAATAAAAGTTTACCTTACTATTCATCACTACCAAGCTATACAACTTCCTAATTTTCATTTATTAAGTTCAGTAGGTTATAAACTATCTCAGGGCAGGGATTCTGGGCTGTGATTCTATTGTATCTCTCAAATACTAAGTGTTCAATGTTTGCTGAAATAATTGAATAAATGAATGAATGAAGACAAATCAGTCTATATGTTTGCTTAAAAAGATGGCCAGAGGGGCCAAGTGATAGCCCAGCGGTTAGAGCGCTTGCCTTGCATGCGGCCGACCCGGCTTGATCCCCAGCATCTCATATGGTCTCCAGAGCACCGCCAGGAGTAACCCCTGAGCATTGCCAGGTGTGACCCCCGAAAATATATAAATTAAAAAGATGGCCAGAGGGACTGCGGAAAGTACAATGGGTAAGGTGATTGCCTTGGAGGTGGCTGACCTGGGGTCAACTCTCAGCGCTCCAGAATTTCCCCAGGGCCCCACCAGGAGTGATCTAGGAGTAAAACCTGAGCATCATTGGGTGTAGTCCAAAAACCAAACAAACAAGGTGGCCTTATATAAGGTCTTGTTTTTGTTTATTTCCCTAACTACGGGGCGGGGACCCTAAGCATCTTCTCAGTCATTTACTGACCCACTGGGTCTCCTGGTCTGTGCCCTGCCCACTCCCCCACAATCTGGGGCTGACCACGCACCCCACCTACCGTCCTTCTTCCTGTCCCTCCGTGGTGATGCGCACTGCAAATATCACCTCTGACCTCTTACACTGCTCATGGTTTCTTTACCAGGGCAAAAAAATTTTACTTTTCCTTGTAGGGTAGTCACATTATTGCTCTGTCTTGGACTCCGCAACCAGTAATCCTGTCCTCTTCCTGGTTATCTTCCTCCCCACACTCAACCCAGCCCAGAGGTCTCTGCTATGAAACTCTCCCATCCCCACCATTCACAACTTCTCTCTTTCATCAGGTCAATGAGTCCATGAGACTCCCAGCGTGGTGGTCGTGGCAAGGAGCTGGCTGCGGGCTCACCGTGGACTTGGCATCAGAGCAAGCCCAGCTCTGGGCACCAGGCATGATCTGAAACTGCGCCGTAGCTGCTCATGAGCTGCACCTTGGTACATGGCCTCTGCATGAGTCGGTATCCTCAGCAATACGGCAGGAGAATGACAGCGACACCCACCTGATGAAGTTGGGAGATTAAATGTGGGACCACCGGCTCTGCCCTGGTCCCGGTGGTCCGTAATAAGCACTGTCTATGCTGGCTGTGACTGTCATTATTGCTAACTGTGGACTCTGCTCAGGCTAGTCTCCCCTCCCAAAAAGGCAATTTTCTCTTCTGGAAGCAAAGTCTCCCTGGGAGTGTGGAAATAAAGCAGGTTCATGTGCCACAGCAGGGGAGCGCTGAGCATCACGCCCACCTTGCAGGGTGCTCGACAGACGGCAGCTTCTCCTCCTTCTCCGCGGGTGGAACATGCCTGTATCCTTAGTTCCCAGCATAAAATAAGAGGCTCACAGGTTGCATGGGCATTTATCTGTGCCAAGCCCTCTGCCAGGGGGGCCACCCGGATCTCTCAGGCATACACCCGCCCCTCAGGAGGTTCTGGGGCTGAAAGTAAGAGAGAATGATGAGAGGGCCAGGAAAAAATATTTCCTTAGAAATCTGCAGAGCTTCCCTCTCTCAAGAGAAGGCGCTAAAGGAAGGAAGCCCTCCCCGCTCCACCCGGGCACCCACGGGCTGGCCTGAAGCCAGGGTCCATGCCGTCTCAGGAAAGGCTTCTGCAGTCTCAGATGAACAGGCCAGCAGAATAAATATAAGATGAAACACATAAGTCTAGGGCTGGAGCGATAGTCCAGCGGGTAGAGCATTTGCCTTGCATGCGGCCCGGCCTGTGCCAGCCTGGGTTCGATCCCCATATGGTCCCCTGAGCACCGCCAGGAGTAATTCCTGAGTGCAGAGCCAGGAGAAACCCCCTGAGCACTGCTGGGTGTGACCAAAAAAAAAAAAAAAGAAAAAGAAAAACATAAGTCACTAAACTGGGTTCTGTTCTCCTTTTTAGTGCTAGAGCTGTCGGCCTTCCTTTCTTCATCTTGACATGCAATATTGGGCTGGAGCGATACAATGGAGGTTAGGGCACTCGCCTTGCAGAGGGCAGACCCCAGTTCGATTCCCAGTTCATCCTCAGCCCTACGTGTAGTCCCATGAGCCCCACCAGGAGCGATCCCTGAGTCAGAGCCAGGAGTTAAGCCAGGGCACCGCTGAATGTGGCCCCCAAACAAACAAAAAAGCCCCCAAACCAAGAGGCATCATAAGGACTGATAAATGATTACTGGCATGTGGTACACTGCCATGTGCTTGCTCTGCCTCTTGTAATCGGTGTCTAAAAATGCTCGCTTTTACTGCTTCAGTCTGACACTGTGCTAAGTCTCGCAGACACTCATTTTCAAGAGAGAACAATGGAAATGCCCCCACCCATTCCACAGGTGACTGTGACAATCAAAAGGGAGCACGCTCAGGTCTCTGATGGAGCACCTGCACCCAGGAAGCACTTCCATCATCTGCCCCCTTCTCCCTCACACATACGCCACCTTTCCCTGGAAGGGACGGGGGCTGGGAGGAGCATGAGGGGGCACCACCAACTTTTCTGGATGACAGGGAATGAAAAGGACACTCACGGGGCCACAGAGGTAGTACAGTGGGTAGAGCACTTGCCTTGCATGTGACCAACCCTAGTTTAATCCCCTGGCATCATCTATAATTCTCCAAGCACCACCAGGAGTTTATCCCCTGAGCACAGAGCCAGGTTCGGCCCCAAAGCAAAAAAGAAACCGAAGAAAGGGGGTGGAGAGGGGTGGCCACACATACCATAGAGGTCCGGGTTGCTGCGGATGTATAACCTCACGAAGTTTTTGCCTGGTATTGGCAAAAGAGACCCTTTGATT
This sequence comes from Cryptotis parvus, assembly GCA_021461705.1. Taxonomy (NCBI): domain Eukaryota; kingdom Metazoa; phylum Chordata; class Mammalia; order Eulipotyphla; family Soricidae; genus Cryptotis; species Cryptotis parvus. The sequence goes on along the minus strand of JAJIBD010006292.1, from coordinate 25,944 downwards.
CTGTCAAAGACCTGGAAAAACCAAGGCAGTAAGTCAGTTGAAAAAAAAAACTTGTTATATTTAATCAATTCAATGAATACAAGATTAGAATACAGATACTGGAGCCTTTATTATAATATTTTCAGATGCTCATGAATGCTCCACTTGAGAAAGTCCACAGCCAGCTTACAAGGCGCTCGTGTGACCTGACTGTCTGACCACAGAAGAAACAAGCCTCTGACAAAGTCAGTTCACAGGGGAGGAGAAACTGTTTACAAACCTGGCACGTGTCGACATCAAAGAACGTCTGGTAGAATTCAAACGTCCAGAAGGGGGAGCTTTTCTTCTGCCCCGCCAGCAACTGTCAGAGGCAAAAATGAAACATGATATACACAGGTGCTGTCCAGCAGCACAGGGTGGGGGGGCCCAGGGGTGTCTCCACAGGAAACCCAGCACCCTGCTGGCAACAGGAACGCTTCCCTTTAGCAGTAACCACGCCCTGTTCTAGGCCATTTCTGAAGCCAAACGGCCACGAGGGGGCAGATTCGGCCAGTCACTGCGCTCAGTCTAAGTTTCCCTTCTCTTGAGGGGGAGGGAGTGGCGGAAGAGGTGGGGTAGAGACTGAACCCAGGCTCTCACACACGCAAGGCCAGGCAGTCCCACCAAACCCGGTCCCCGCCCTCTCTGGAGTTTTCTTAGCTAAAAAGTACAGCAAACAAATCCACCTCACAGGATCATTTGGATGATACAATTCAACAGTCATATAATATGCCACGTGTGCCTACGTGGTGGCCGGAGCGATAGTATAGTAGGGCGTTTGCCTGGCACATGCCTGACCCGGGTTCAATCCCCGGCATCCCATGATTCCCCCAAATCCTACCAGGAGTGATTCTTGAGTGCAGAGCCAGGAGTAAGCCCTGAGCACCAGTGGGTGTGTCCCCAGACGAAAAATTAAAAAAAAATCTATGTGTACACACATACACCCCCCACACACACACACACACTCGCACATGTGCAGAAACAGCTGGTGGGAATATTTTTTCCCTCCTGCCCCCTCAACATCCTACTACTGGGGCCGGAGCGCTAGCCCAGCAGGTAGGGCGTTTGCCTTGCACGCGGCTGGCTCATGCTAGCCGGGTTCGATGCCCGGCATCCCATATGGTCCCCTGAGCACCGCCAGGAGTAATTCCTGAGTGCAGAGCCAGGAGTAACCCCTGAGCGTCACCGGTGTGACCCAAAAAAGAAAAAAAAAAAAAATCCTACTACTAACACAGCCTGGATTCACTAAAGCCCCACACACCAACTCACCAAAGCCCGGCTGACTTCAAGTGCCCTGCCCTGACAGGAAAACAGAAGCAACCAAGTTACAGGCACAGACACCTGTTGGGCCTATGCCAGATGCCAACTGAGCGGTCAGCGGAAGAGGGGACAGAACAGGGAGAGGGACTCGGGGCAACGTCTGTGCTCCTTACAAAGGGGAGGGGTCTCAAGCTGCCCACCAGTGGCGGCAGCTGCTTTGCAGCGTCCCTGCTGCGGTCTTTCTTATCCCACTCAGGTGGTGGGATCCCTTTCAGGAGCGAAGCTGAAGCAGAGGAAAGCAGGTGCTTTCCGTCCTCAAAGATGAGACCCTGGGGGCCAGAGCAATAACCCAGCGGGTAGGGAGTTTGCCTTGCACGCGGCCAGCCTGGTTTGATCCCCCGGCATCCCATATGGTCCCCGAGCACCGCCAGGAGTGATTCCTGAGTGCAGAGTCAGGAGTAACCCCTGGGCATTGCCGGGTGTGACCCAAAAAAAAGCAAAAAAAAAAAAGATGAGCCCCTGGACAGCAGAAGCACAGCCCAAGATGAGGCTGAGGAATTCTGCCGCCAGCTGGACACAGGCCCCTGTGCCCGACTCACAAGGTGAAGCTAACGGGAAGGCAGTTTCCTGTTTAGATTGTTTCAAGACCGCTCCTCTTCCATTTTCCTCTTCCTCCTTCCCTTCTCCCTTCCCCTACTCCTCCTCTTCTCTTCACCCAGCAGTGCTCAGCCCTTCTTCCTGGCTCTGTGCTCAAGGATCACTCCTGGAGGTGCTCCAGGGACCTTACAGGGTACAGGGAACCAGATCGGGTCAGCCAAGAGCAAGACACATGTCCTAGCCACTGCACCATCTCTCAGGCCCTTCGTTTCCGCTTACCCTCTGAAACCTGCTGCTGCCCAGTCCAAGGTTCATTTCATGCATCAATTGTCCTGGGCCACAGTAAAGCTATTTGGTCCTACACTGTTCCTGCCATTTCGGTGAGCAGCTGTTTGAATGGGGTTTACATTCCTGTGGATGGATGTTCTGAGGAAAGCTGACTGTCCTCTATGACACAACCAGGCCTCGGCCAGTCAGGCACAAACCTGAAGAGAACAAAAGGCTGCTGATGGCCCCGAGCACCAGGTCTTCCTGGCCGTGCAGCGCAGACTCAACATCTTCCTGAATCGCCAACCCCCCAGTCTCCTGCATCAGATTCTGGGCCTGCCAGGCATGCAGGGGTGGCATGAACCAGTTCTTTAAGACAAATCTCTTTCCAGGGACTCGAGGCTCCGTGCAGGGCAGCTGCCCTACACATGCGAGGCCAGAGGCCCATCATGGTCCGCCTGCACGTCAGCAAGTGCAATGCAGTGATCTGCTAGTGTGATCGCCAACTTCTCAACTGGGCACTGGATCCCTGACCCCTGGCCCACCACAAGCAAGGGGCTGGGCCCTGGGGCACCGCAACAAGGGCAAGGATAATAACCCAGGAAAGCGAAGAAGCAGGAGTGACTGTACCGCAGGTAGGGCACCTGCCGTGCACGCGCCCAACCCCTCTCGCTCCTGCCCCGCTTCCCACCGAGCCAATCACATAAAGCACGTGTTGGAGTCTAGTCCAGGGCTGACCATTTCTAGCCTGGCCTGCTTCAATAATCTCCTATGTGGCCACCAGCCCTGTCTGCTTTCCATAACCCACTCCACATGGCTGTCAAAGTTTACACACCTCTAAACTTTACACCTCCCTCCAAGCTGCTTAAAATCACTCCAATCACTCCCAATGGTTTTCAGAATATAAGTTATCCTCACAAGCATGATTTTTTGCCTCTCCGTGTGGCCTCATCTCCAGCCTTAACGTAAGCTTTGCTCTCAGAAAAGGCTGAGATGAAAGATCTACTACCTATATGTCCTTCAATGCCACTGTGAATTTTGCCCAACCTGTGCCCACTGCCAGGATCTGTGCCCTGTCTTCTCGCCTGGCCACCTCCTACATACACTCAGTTTAGGGGGCAGCGCCCAGGAAGCCTTCCTAGTCCCCCTCTCTTCCCAGAAGCTGGGTTTCCCCCTCCAGCAGAGCTTTCCGTGGAAACAATGAGAAGTTCCCCCCCCCCCCAGGCCAGGTAGGCACACGGTAACTGCCCAATTTGTGCCAATGCTGGGCCCTGAGCTGGCACACAGCAGCCAGCCAACAGAGCACCCATGCTTTTTAATGAGGGAAACACCAACGTCAAGGACAAGCTCACACCTCAGTCTTGTCAGAGTCTTCGTTCCCCAGAAACTCATCGTCCTCCCTGGAGGGTCCTGGCTGAAGTTTGGGCGTTCCCCCAGGATCATCGATGCTTATTGTGGTAGCATCTGGGTTTGCCACCAGAGAAGCGGCTGGATCACCAAATTCTGAAACTGATCAGAACACAGGTCATCAGAGGCTTGACCCACACCGGAAACGCTTCTTTACTTAAAGCTGCCCCAAGTGCAGCTCTGCTGTAACCCTATCTACAAATGGTAGGAAAGCAACTTTGAAAAAATTCTCATGGGGCTGGAGCGATAGCCCAGCGGGTAGGGCATTTTCCTTGCGCGGCTGGCCCCTGCCGCCCGGGTTCAATCCCCAGCATCCCATATGGTCCCCTGAGCACCACCAGGGGTAATTCCTGAGTGCAGAGCCAGGAGAAACCCCTGAGCATTGCCGGGTGTGGCCCAAAAATAATAAAAAAAAAAAAAAATAGAAAAAATTCTCAGCTCAGGGGCGGAGCAACAGAACAGAGGGAAGGGCGTTTGCCTTACACAAGCCCATCTGCAGCCAACCTGGGTTCGATCCCCAGCATCCCATATGGTCCCCTGAGCACTGCCAGGAGTAATTCCTGAGTGCAGAGCCAGGATAATCCTTGTGCAATGCTGGGTGTGACTGAAAAGAAAAAAAAATTCTCAGCTCAAGAGCAGCTGACTTAGTATATGATAAAAAAAACCCAGAATTTGGGAGTCAGAACTTAGTCCTGACTCAGCTATTTGCTAACATGATCTGAGTATTGGGGCGGAGCGATAGCCCAGCGGGTAGGGCGTTTGCCTTGCACGCGGGCTGGCCCATGCCGGCCAGGGTTCGATCCCCGGCATCCCATATGGTTCCCGAGCACCGCCAGGAGTGATTCCTGAGTTCGAGCCAGGAGAAACCCCTGAGCATTGCCGGGTGTGACCCAAAAAGCAATAAAAAAACAAAAAAAAAAAAACATGATCTGAGTATTTAAGTTGTAATCCTCATAATCCTCCATATTCTCAGCTCTACAATGGGGAGACATTTATTCTAAAAGGACACTGAAAAGGAATGTCTATAACCCAAGTCCTAAGCAGGGTGTCTGGCCCACAAGTACCCATTCTAAACCTCTCTTCTTTGATTTAACTTAAAATTTTCTGCCCTTGGAAAGTTTGGCGGAGGGAGAGATAGAGAGGAGAGAAAAGACATACAGAACCCGCCAAGTAGTTGAGGTGTGGGAGGGGGGAGGGAGGTGGGGACACTGGTGATGGGAGATGGGTTTGGGTGGAGGGATGGGTGTTGGAACACTGTAGAACCAAAACTCTACATGAGCAACTTGTAATTGTATGTCTAAAAAAAAAAAAATTCTGCCCTTCCCCACATGAGCTCTGTGGTGATCCCTATGGAAAACATGAGGACCGAAACCAAAGTGTACCAGCATGTACCGCGGAAAGAAGAGAGAAAGGAAGCATCACTTTCTGACTGCAAAGGTCGACTCCTTCCCAGGACAGTCTAGTGGACAGAATCAGAAACGGCTTCTGAGAGAAGATGCCCCTGAGAAGGACGGCCAGGGGCAGCTATGGTGCCCACACCTGCAGGTGGCACCTTTGGGCAGGACTCTAGGGCATGCGAGCCTCTTGTATGAAGACTATCATGTTCACGTCCTAGGTCACTCTCTCCATCAGAGTCCCGGGGGGCAAGATGGGTTCCTGATTTCAGCCATCAGCACTGTCTCTGTCTACAGCCAGGCAGCGCGGGCGCTATGCTCTGCCTCTGCTCCTCTCCCGCCCTAAGGATCCTACTGTCCATTCGCTGACAGGAAATAGCTTCCTCGGGAAAACTGTGCCCCTGACCTCCACAGCATTCTGTGTTCTTTAAATGCTGTGTCTCAGTTTCCCACTGACCAAACCAGGATAAATAATGATATCAGAAAGCTGACCTAAGGATTAGACGAGGCTCCTCCTTGTAAAGTACTTGACATGAGTCCAGCACTTTGCAAGTATTTATAAAGCGAGGTAGCAGCCATCAAACCCAAGCCAGCGACCGACTCTGGTGATGAGCCAGGAACTTCTTCAGGACCTGCACTTCGTAGGTTTTATTTCAAGGCTCACCTAACAGATGAATGTCTCCACCATTAGGCTACTCTGTGAGCTCCTCGACCTCAGATAGCCAGCACGTTCTGGTTTGTAGTCACAGTCACGAAACACTGATATTCTGATAATTACCTGATGGTATTTCAGCATGATTAGCTCTTAAGACTTTTTATTTTTTTGTAGTGGGTGCTCAGGGATAACTTGGAGTTTAGGAAGTCATTGTTACAGTGTTCGGGAGAACACAACATCACAGGAATAGAATTCCGGGCCTCACACATGCAAAGCACGTGCTCTACCCCTGAGCACTTGCCCGGCTCTCTTTTTAAATACAAAGTGCAAGAACTTCTTTTTATTTTTTCCTCCAGCTCTTACACCCAGTAATGCTCAGGGGTTTCTCCTGGCTCTGCACTCAGGAATTACTCCTGGCGGTGCTCGGGGACCATATGGGATGCCAGGGATCGAACCGGGCTGGCACAGGCAGGCTGCTTGCAAGGCAAACGCCCTACCCCTGGGCTATCGCTCCGGCCCCACACCCAGTACAGTTCTAAGTACACAGCAGGAGTTCAATAACTGTTTATTTAACCAAAACTCTAGACACATGCTTTGTTATCACTATGAGGCATTTTTTTTCTTTTTTTGGGTCACACCCAGCAAGGCTCAGGTTTCTCCTGGCTCTGCACTCAGGAATTACTCCTGGCGGTGCTCGGGGACCATATGGGATGCTGGGGAACGAACCCAGGTCAACCGCATGCAAGGCAAATGCCCTACCCGCTGTTCTATCGCTCCAGCCCCACTCTGAAGCAATTTATGTTAACAATTTGAAGGGCTACTAGGGTGGAGAGGGGACCGGGGAGGACAGCTGGTATGGAAAAATGGAAAAAATCTGAGTGACCAATATTCTTTTTTTTTTTTTTTTTTTTTGCTTTTTGTGTCACACCCGGCGATGCTCAGGGGTTACTCCTGGCTCTGCACTCAGGAATTACTCCTGGCGGTGCTCGGGGGACCATATGGGATGCCGGGATCGAACCCGGGCCAGCATGGGCGGCCACGTGCAAAGGCAAACACCCTACCGCTGGGCTATCGCTCCGGCCCCCTGAGTGACCAATATTCTTCCGAAAAACTGTTTTGCAATTTTCTTCTGACACAGCAATGAAAAGTTGATGAGATTGCAAAATACTGATCAAAAAAGAAAAAGGTGGGGCCAGAGTGATAGTATAGTAGGTAGGGTGTTTGCCTTGCATGCGCCAATCATGGGTTCAATCCCTGTCATCCATATATTCCCCCAGCACCACCTGAGTAATTCCTGAGTGCAGAGCCGGGAATAACCCCTGAGCATTGCCGGTGTGACCTAAAAAGCAAAAAAATACAAAGAGAAAGGTGGGCTCCAAACCACGTACCTTCAAACTGCAAGTCGTCCACAGCTGCCATTCAGCAAGAGGGTCTTCTCCCAATTAACAGGAAGAAGCTTTGCCGAGATCTGAAAGATAAAAATGAATAGCTTAATAGAGTAGCAAAATCAAACATCTGCAAATAAACCTTATTTCAGTATTAGAAACAGTCTTTATTTCCCTAGCCTCCTTTTATGATTCGGCTTTATAGGTTCAGATGAAAAAATAATAACCATTAGCATCGGATATTATTAACGTACTTAAAAGAAGCTAAGTTTAGAAGCCCAAAGGCTCCAGCTTCGCTCACCATGAGCGGCTGAAAGGCAGGGCTGAATCCCTGGAGAGAGTAGGAAGGCGCTTGCCTTGCGCGCTGCAGACCAGGGTCCCCTCCCCAGCATCCCAATTGTCCCCTGAGCCCGCCAGGAGGGATCTCTGAGGTCAGAGTCAAAAATCAGCCCTGACCACTGCTCAGCGTGGTCCAAAAAGCAAACCACCACCAAGAACCGGGCAGCCTGGAGCCTGGGGCGAGGAACGGCTTTGCGGAAGGAGCTATGAGAAAGGGAAAGGCATTTCAGCCGAGCCAGTGGCTAAGGACACAGGCACCCGGGACAGACACACCTGATTCCCGATTCTGTTGCTTCTCGCTGTGACTCTGGGCTCCCCGGGCCTCAGTTTCCTCATCTGTAAAATGGGTTTATAGTGGCACCTATTCGCACGGGGCGTATTAGAGGCCGATAAATGAGACAGTGAGTGTCAGAAGCTTAGTACAGCCAGTTAATCAGTAGGTGCTAGTGTGGGGGCGACGCTGCAGCCTGGGACACCCCGCCCCCAGGCTGGTCTGGGGAAATGCAGTCCCAGAAGCAAGCGGTGTTTTGGGGGAGCAGCTGAGCTGCCAAAGCCCCAGCGGGCAGGAGATCCCAGGCGGGCCCGCAGTCAAGGCCGCCTCACCTCGGGGCTCGAGTCCAGTCTGAGTCCAGTCTCGAGTCCAGTGTGTCCAGCTAAGCCTCAGACCTCAGATATCCCCGCTGGTTCCGGTCCCCGCAGAGCCGCCGGAAGCCGCGGATCCGGGAGGCGGCTCCTCCTCGCCTGCTCCGACGGAGCTCCGCCCTCTTAAAGAGACAGTACCCGCTGGAGCGGGGGCCTCTGCGCCAGGAAGGCTCCGTGGCCTCTTCCCTCCCGCTCCTCCGGAGGCTGAAGCTTCGGCCCTTAAAGAGACCGACGCACCCGGCGCCGCGGGAAAGTTGGACCTATACGGAGGATTCCCTGGAGTTTTGTTTGCGTTTTCTTTGTGTACATCTCTTATCTGGTTGAAATATAAAATAGCGGGACCCGAGCGACAGCACAGCGGGTAGGGCGTTTGTCTTGCATGAAGCCCACCGGGTATGATCCCCGCATCCCCTATGGTCCCCTGAGCACCACCAGGAATAATTCCTGAGTGCAGAGCCGGGAGTAAGCCCTTAGCATTGCCGTGTGTGACCCAAAAAAGCCAAAAAATACATACATACATACATACATACATACACATACATACATACATACATACATAATGATGATAAATAAATATACAAATGAATGAATGAATGAAGTGTGTAAATAAATGAATGAATAGGTAGGTAGGTAGGTGGGTGGATGGATGGATGGATGGATGGATGGATGGATGGATGGATGGATGGATGGATGGATGGATGGATGGATGGATGGATGGATGGATGGATGAATGGATGGACGGACGGACGGAGGGATAGAGGGGGTAGAGATAGATAAATTAAAGCAAAGCGCATCCAAACTGTCTCTTGTAGGGGCCGGAGCGATAGCCCAGCGGGTAGGGCGTTTGCCTTGCGCGGCCGGCCTGTGCCGGCCCGGGTTCGATCCCGGCATCCCATATGGTCCCCGAGCATTGCCAGGAGTAATTCCTGAGTGCAGAGCCAGGAGTAACCCCTGAGCATCGCCAGGTGTGACCCAAAAAAGCAAAAAAAAAAAAAAAAAAAAACTGTCTCTTGTAGAAAGAAAAAAGGCATCTATCCCTTCTCTCCCCTCAATCTTCTTTGGCCATAAAAATGTAGTCCAAGAGGAAGTGAACGGGTTCCCTTGGAATTTGCGAAGATGTGATAGAGGCTGCATGTTCCCAGGGGCTCCTCAGTAAGTGGGGTATCCTGCCCTATGCCATAGGCGGCGGAAAAGGTTGTAGGCGAGTGGGGGTGTTGGTTCATTCACTCCTATTCCCTCTGTGTCTGAGCAACACCTCACACTGATAGTCTGGGGAAATAATCATAATCATAAATTATGATTAATAAAGCGCCCGTAAAATAACGTCTGCGCTGTGGCTTTGAAAGCTACTGTCCCCAGTGAGAAAGGCTCTGCCCTGTGCTCAGCTGAGGCTTTGCAGACCCGCAGCTCTGCAGTCGCCTTAGACCCCCACACAGCCCTACAGCTGCGGACCCGGTTTAGATAGGCCCCTCCCACAGCCCTGAAAGTCCTGCGGGCTAAGACTGCCTCCCTCAGCCCGGCAGATCAGATCGGAAGACCGGGTTTAGACACCCCTGTCTCCCCAGCCCCTGCGGATTTGGGGACTGGTTAGACCCCAAACGCAGATTCAGGGATCCGGTTTAGAACCCCCACACAAATCTGTGACCCGCTTATACCCCCACAGTCCTATAGGGGCCTAATTCAACGCTAGGTAACAACTTTGCTCCCTAGTCAGGTCTGACTCTACCGGGGCAGGGTTGCTGCTGGACCACCTCTGAGTGCCCAGGACCAGGGTCAGGGTCGTGCTGGTGTCGAGGTCGGTCAAGTCCCGGGTCAGGCAAAAAGATTTGTTCACTGAGGGTAAATGTCAGATCTGGCCTTGTGAACAGTATAGCCAGTCAAGCCAAAGTCACCGGCTTTAGCAAGGTGGACCTCACTGCACTGGGCTCTGTGGTCAGTTGGAAAGATTTTTACATCTGACTACTAATAATTATATGCATTTATAAAGCGTATTCTGTCACTGTCACTGTCTTCCCGTTCATCGTCGATTTGCTCGGCGGGCACCAGTAACATCTCCATATGACCTGCCTCATGCAAGTAGAGCCCAAGGGAATCTGCTTGCTCCATGGGAATGAGGTCTATAATTGTTACTGGTATCTGGCATATCAAATACAACACGGGTAGCTTGCCAGGCTCTGCCGTGCTGGTAGCATACTCTTGTAGTCATCTCAAAATCCAGCATTTATTGATGAACCCCTGCGGCCATGTAGGCCGAGTGAGCCAGGCTGTGATAGGCTGATCTGCTGGGTGGAGTTCTGACGAGGGGGAAGTCCGGATGTGGAAAATGGAGGTTCTCATGGAGTGGGGGGTCGTCTGGCTTGTTGTGAGGCTCTGCTGGAGTGGCGGGCCAGGGCTAGAACCTGCCATCCCTCCCGGGTACCTCATGAGCGGCTGGGTCACAGGGAGAGCCAGTAGCAGTTCTGCCCCATGTCTGTTTCTCAAACGTATTCTATGGATAACAATATGCTTCAAACACAAAATAATTATAATTATTATAAATTATAAATTACATCACACTACCTATGCGTGTATTAAAGTAATTCCCTGGGACCTGAGTTATATCTCAATGGACAGAGCGTATGCTTTGCATGCAGGATGCCCCAAATACCACAGACAACCCTCCACTGCTCAAGCCCTTAAGCCCTGAGTTGCACGGCCTTTAAACAGAGTAAAACCCTCTGATGGCCAGAACACTCCTTGAAGCTTGAAGTGATGAGCCCCATTTTATAAAGAGAGCTGAGGCTTAGAGTCATCCTAGCATAGCTCTTCCACCATATGCCAGCATTAAATCTCAAATTCAGGTTTGCAAGTCTGTGCAACGCAGGTAAGACACCTCCCAGGCCCCACGCAGCTGCTCCCAGCCTCGTGAGTCTCCTTCAGCCTCCCTCCTGTCCCCATATTCCTTCCTCTTCCCCCAAGCTCAATGGCAGGCATTTTCCTCCCTCTCTCTCTCTCTGTGCCTCTATCTATCTATCTATCTATCTATCTATCTATCTATCTATCTATCTATCTATCTATCTATCTATCTATCTATCTCTCTCTCTCTCTCTCTCTCTCTATCTATCTATCTATCTATCTATCATCCATCCATCCATCCATCCATCCATCTATCTATCTATCTCTTCTTTTTGCGTGTTGTGGTTTGTAGTACATACCCTGAGGGGTTATCAGCAACTACTTTCAATACTCGATTCTAGTCTAGCTTTACTATTTCCAACTATCGCTGGCAAACTGGGGACTCAGATTTCTTACACTCCCAACCTTGAGGAATCAATAAAGATATGATAGTCAAAAATATAAATATGCATAACACTTAAAAATTGTATCTCTTCTCTTCCCATTGTTCATTGATTTGCTCGAGCAGGCACCAGTAAAGTCTCCATTTGTCCCTGTCGCATGCTAGTATAGCTCAAGGGTCTCTCTGTTCGCTCCAGGAACACAAAGAGCCTCAAATCATTCGTTCAGGTGATGGGAATGAAGTCTATTATTGTTAGTGGTTTTGGCATAACAAATATGACACAGGTAGCTTGCCAGGCTCTACCGTGTGGGTGGGATATTCTCAGCACTAGGTAGGTTCTCAGTTCTTGCATTTACTGATGAACCGTATGCCTGCTTTACGGCCCCACACAATGGTAGCAGTTCTGCCCCCGTATCTGTGATCTGTGACTCTGGATCTCACCATTCTGCAAGGAAGTGATCATTGATGTCAAAAGAGAGGTTTGTCAGGGTGATACCATTTCACCAAAACTCTTCAGCGTCACCCTCGAGAACATCATGCAACAATTAGAATGGGAAGGAATGGGAGTGAAGATAGATGGTCGGCAACTACACCACCTCCGCTTCGCTGATGACATCGTTCTAATAACACCAAACATTAGCCAAGCGGCACAAATGCTGGCTGACTCTGACCGAGAATGTGGAAAGATAGGTCTACAGCTGAATCTCAACCATATGGGATGCTGGGGATCAAACTCAGGTCAGTCGCATGCAAGGCAAACGCCTTACCTGCTGTTAACTATCTCTCAGGCCCTCTATTGGAATTTTAAAGGGACTTCCTGGTGCCAGAAAGATAGTTCAGTGGGCAGGGTGCTTGCCTTGCATGAGACCAGCTGGATTTTTTTTTTTTTTGCTTTTTTGGGTCACACCCGGCAATGCTCAGGGGCTACTCCTGGCTCTGCACTCAGGAATTACTCCTGGCGGTGCTCGGGGGACCATATGGGATGCCAGGGATCGAACCCAGGCCGGCATAGGCTGGCTGCGTGCAAGGCAAACGCCTTACCCGCTGGGCTATCACTCCAGCCCCGAGACCAGCTGGATTTTGATCCCCAACCCTCACATGCCCCCACTCAGGAATAATCACTCAGTGCAGAGCCATGTACAGGCCCTGAGCACCACAGGTATGGCCCCAAAACAAAAGGTAAAAGGGACTTTCTCTGTAACCAAATAGCTGCACTGTTTGGAAACTGCTGAGGAAAAGTAAAAATGCAGAGTACAAGTTGTATAAGTCTTTATTGCAACATTGTTTGTATTAATTAAACTCTATGCCCAACAGTAAAATAGTTGGATAAGCAATAAAATTTATTTAAAATCCATGTGACCAATTAAAATTGCTCTGTTCTTCTGGCTTCCAGGCCTGATAACCCGGGGCCCATCCAACAGGCCAGTCCCCACCTGTCTGCTCACTGTTCGCAGTGCTCCTTTCTGGATTCTGCATGGGCACCACTTCCTCCAGGAAGCCCTCTTGACTACCCTAAACCTAATTAGTGCGTCAGGGAGATGGCCCAAAGGACTAAGCATGAGGAGCCCTGGGTTCCACCCAGCACTGCATTGTCCTCTGAGCACCACCAGGGATGACCCTCCCCAAATAAACCAACAGAATTAGCTGCCCCTTCCCTATGCTGCACAGTTCTGCATTATTTTTTCTGTCTTGAAGGACGGAGGCACAAAACTATCTTTTTCCGTCTGCTTATCTCTTTCTGTCCTAGACTCTGACCCTGCTGAGCACAGAGTATTCTAGTTATCACTCTGTCCTTAGTGCTAAGGGGACACATGGACCCCACATTTCCTTAGGCATGACTCCAATCGCTCTCTGCCCGGAGAGCCTCTGGATCCAACATCTCTGGGAAGGGCCATGCTCCAGAGCCACCCAGAGACGAGAAGCTGTGATGGGGGACCCCATCTGCATTAATTAAAGAACAATTGACCTTCTTAGAGAATAACATTAGAGCTTATTCCCTGCCCCAGAGCCTCTCTAAAGCACTCCAGAACCTCTCTAAGTGTCTGTTTTCAAATATTGATAGGAGGGGAAATTAATCATTGTGAAACTCTCAAGCCAAGAATCTCTACAAAGGTCATGAGCTGGAGAGATTACAGAGAGTAGACAGCTTGTCTTGCGGGTGGTCAATCTGGGCATTCCAGTATGGTCCCCCAAGCCCCACCAAGAGTGATCCTTGAGTACAGAGCCAGGAGTAAGCCCCGATCACTTCTGGGTGTGGTCCTAAAACTAAAAAACTAAAGACAAGGATCCAGGAAATACCTCAATGGACTCTAGCACATGCTTTGCTGCCAGAACTCTGGGTGAGTTCTGAACATTGCTTGGACACTGCCAAGAGCAACCCTGAGCTGGACTACTGAGCTGGGAGCAGTGTTTACGCATGGCTGGTGTGGCCCCACATTGAAATAAAACGCAGCAACAAGCAGCTAAGTCAAAGAACAGAACTGATCCTGATTGGCACAGACTTTTGGACATGTGGAATTTTCAAGTTCCCAGACAGGAAGACAGACACCTCCTGTCTGATACCGTCCCCTGGCTGGGCTTGGCAGCTCCGCTCAGATCTCCTGGGGCGCCCCTTGCAGGGTCAGACGCAGAGGCAGCTCGATGGGGCTGAGATGGGGGGGCTGGGACTGGGGCTCTGGCTAAATAAGTTCAGGGTCCTTGGTGGGTGGCACTGAAGACAGCCTTGGGCAAGATGCTCCTGACTATGTGTCTCAGTTCATAGTCTTGGCATTAATTAATCATAGTCTTGGGTTTATTTTATTTATTTTATTATTATTTTGGATTTTGGGTCACACCTGGCGATGTTCAGGGGGTTACTCCTAGCTCTGCACTCAGGAATTATTCCTGGCAGTGCTCAGGGGACCATATGGGATGCCGGGATCGAATCCAGGTCTGCCACATGCAAGGCAAATGCCCTACCCGCTGTGCTCCAGCCTCAAAGTTGAATTTCTATGACCTGAGCCAAAAACTGGGGGGAGAGACTGCCGGCCAGAGCACTGTATTGGGGAGCAAGTGGTGAGAGGAAAAGATGATGCCGCAAGCGAGTGAGTATTAAAGAAGACGACGCTCACTGCCTTTTCTTGCCTCCTGTGATCACTGACCCGGCTCTCTGGCCGCCACAGCAACTGGCCTGATCCACCAAAGGCAGCCTCCTGTCTCCCAGGTTGTCATTAGTGGCATTGATGGGCCACAGTGGTTTTGAAAATCAAGCGAAGGGGTGCCCTGGTTTTTACTGGGATGAAGAAAGGAAAGTAAGGGAGTAGGAATGGGAGTGATTTAGGCCAGTGATTCTTTCTAAGCCGAAAGCTTTGAGCAGGCCTGGGGGGCTGGGGGCATAGGGGGAGCTTGTCTCCATGGTAACACACCTTCAACACCCATGTAGTGGAGGAAGGTAGCTGGTTAGCCATGTTGGCGTGAATTTTACCGAAATCTGGCTTTCTGTAGCCTAGGATCTTTTTACCCACCTTTGCTTACAGAGAATGGCTTCAGTGTGATCTTTACATCTCCAACTTGGGTCAGCTGGTACAAACCCATGTAATCTGATCAGCAAAATCAGATTATATCCCCGAGTGGGGAACCTCTGGCTTCTCAACATTATACCCTTGACCAAGTTGGCTGTTCCAGTGCTAAGAGCACCGCAGTGCTGGCCTTTGGGAATGCAGCTCTTTGGTGAAGTTCTGTTTGTGGCATTTCTGTGCCAGTCTCCAGGATGTGAAATTGTAGAGCGCCACAGGCCTGCGTCTGTTTTAACTTTGCTTCTTTTTGGATTTGCTTATGACGGCCACAGCCTAAAGTACACACAGCTGTGACTCGGTTTCAGAGAAAATGTTTTAAGAGGCAGTGAGTGAATGCAGAAAGCGACCACTGGAGCAGGCTGTAGAGAATGGTTTCAGTGTGATCTTTACATTTCCAACTTGGGTCAGCCAGTACAAACCCATGTAATCTGATCAGCAAGACTGCCCTGTGTTGGCAGAGCCTGTTGGCTGGGAAGAACACCCAGGCACTGTGTGTTACATGTAAAATGTGCTTTTTGTGTCGTGACTTCCCACCAGAGAACTTTCCACATTGGAATCAACCTACCTCCCCAGTGTGACAAGATAGAACAGATTTGGAAGATGTTTTTCCAGCAAGAACACCATTCTCCGGGGCTCTGCCTTAGCTGTTATGGAGTGAATCATATAGATGATGCTGTTTTACTCTCTAAATTACAATTATTAATCATCAGTTAAACACAGACACTTTTATCTCTGCTTTCATTTCATCACACACACATGAAAGAAGGGATTAGATCCATTTACACTGAGACTAACTTATGCAAGTTCTCAGAACTAGTGTTAAAGACTCAAATTCCATCTCCTCTTCCTCCAATTCCTCTCCTCAAGCCTGGAGGAGTGGAAAGGATGGGACAGTGGCTCTGGTGCTTGCCTTGCACACAGCTGACGTGGGTTCTATCCCCAGCACCCCGCATGGTCCCCAAGCACTGCCAGGAGTGATCCCTGAAATGCAGAGCCAGGAGTAAGCCCTGAACACAGCCAGGTGTGGCACAGGAAACAAATAACTTGAAACCTGGGGTCCCGACCCCTTGCCTTGCTTTGCCATGGAACTCTGAGTACCGCTAGGGGTCACTTCTGAGCACAGAGTCCGGAATAGCCTGTTAGAGTTTGCCCAGTCCCCTCCCCACCCCCAAGAGCATCTCAGCAGTGCCCACACTCTAGGGAATTTGTGGCCAAAGCACACAGAGCTGTGTCTGATTTGGAGAGAGACGCAAACTGTTGTCTGACTTGGAGAGAGACGCAAACTGTTGTAATTAGCATTACTGTCCCAGCTGCCTGCCTGGGCTCTCTTTTGAGTGGCTCTAAGATGAAACCAGGATCCCACACAAGCTCAGGGCACATTCCACCAGAGCCCAAGGGCCCCCTTTGTGGTGAAGGGAATGGAAGACACGACAGTTGGGACATTGAGTAAAAAGTCTTGGTCCTGCCAAAGCAACTGTGAGGTTATGCCGAGAAGGGGAGCTGTGAAACGGGGCTGGCAGACAGCTGGGCACTGTCCTCCTAGCCCCCACGGGACAGTGTGCAAGGCCACGCTTGCCTGAATCACTCCTCAGATGCTCCTCTGAGGGGAGCATTTTTTATATAAATGCACAGAAAACCTCCCGTTTTCAGCAAATCTGAATAGCTGGAAATGAGGCATTTTCTGTCATGCAATAGACCTCAAGTTCCAGTGCAACTTTCTTCAGTTTCAAGAAGCAGAGGGCAACTGAGCACTGACTCTCTTGGGGGTGCTGGGTGCCACAAAGGATGGGTCCAGCTAACGCCTGCCCTCCAACAGCTGAACCACACGGGGACAGACTTATGTTCCCATGGCCATAGTTCACGATAGAAGGGACCGCTTAGAATGAGGTACAGATTAACTGCTCAGGAACACTAAAGAGGGCGCAATTACTAGCTAGGTAGACCTGGGAAAGCTTCATGGAGGTATGAAGTTAAAGAAAGGCTCAGATTTGGCATTGGCCTTCAAGGATGCATGTACTTTTATCATTTGGGATGAACCCTAGACAACAAGAAAGGGAGAAGGGCTTTGAGATAGAGGAGACGACATGGGTAGAAGTGGGGAAAAGAACTCCTGTGGGTCAGGGTAGGGCTAGCTCAGTGACAAAAAGAACCTTCCTTGCCAATGTGAGGTCATGAGTTTGATCCTCAGCTACCCACATGTGCTGAGTATGGTCTCAGCACCTCTGCTGAGACCCCAGCACCACAACAGAGCCAGGGGTGTAAGACTCTGACAACTAGAGTGTGGGAAGCCCAGTGAGCACAGCAGCAAAAACAAGTGTGAGCACCTTAGCCAGGAGAGCAGCCCCTTGCAAGCACTGTAGACACCACAGCGCCCTCTGGTGAGCGCTCCAACCAGAGTGCACCTGAGCCCAGGGTAAGTCAGTTCTCGCTCCATCACCACAGTCAAAGTGTCATGAGCATTGGTGAGTACAAACCCCACAAACAAGGGTGTGCAAGCCCCTGTCAACACTATGACAACTAAGGGAGCAGGGAGTCAAATGCAACGCCCTGTACCAACAGAGAAAGACAGGGCCAGAAACAATACAGGGTGTGAGGCACTGGCCTTGGCGCATGGCCCACCCTGGTTCAACCCTGGGCACCACATACGGTTCCTTGAACACTGCCAGGAGTGGTGCCTGAGTACAGAGGCAGGAGTAAGCCCTCAGCACCACTGGGTATTTCCCAAATAAAGAGATCTTGAGGGGGCCGGAGCGATAGCAGAGTGGGTAAGGCATTTGCCTTGCACCTGGCTAACCCGGTTTGATCCCGGCCTTCCATATGGTCTCCCTGAGCACCACCAGGACTAATTCCTGAGCATCACCGGGTGTGACCTAAAAAGCAAGCAAAAAGAGATCTGGGGAAAGGAAGGAATGAAGGAAGGAAGGAAGAAGGGAGGGAGGAAGAGAGGGAGGGAGGGGGGGAGGAGGGAAGGAGGGGGAGATAGGGAGAGGAGAGAGAGAAGGAAAGAAAGAGAGAAAGAAAGAAAGAGAGAAAGAAAGAAAGAAAGAAAGAAAGAAAGAAAGAAAGAAAGAAAGAAAGAAAGAAAGAAAGAAAGGAAGGAAGGAAGGAAGGAAGGAAGGAAGGAAGGAAGGAAGGAAGGAGGGAGGGAGGGATGGAGGGAGGGAGGGAGGGAGGAGGGAAGGAGGGGGAGATAGGGAGAGGAGAGAGAAGGAAAGAAAGAGAAAGAGAAAGAAAGGAAGGAAGGAAGGAAGGAAGGAAGGAAGGAAAGGAAGGAAGGAAGGAAGGAAGGAAGGAAGGAAAGGAAAGGAAGGAAGGAAGGAAGGAAGGAAGGAGGGAGGGAGGGATGGAGGGAGGGAGGGAGGGAGGGAAGGAGGGGGAGATAGGGAGAGGGAGAGAGAAGGAAAGAAAGAGAGAGAGAAAGGAAGGAAGGAAGGAAGGAAGGAAGGAAGGAAGGAAGGAAGGAAGGAAGGAAGGAAGGAAGGAAGGAAGGAAGGAAGGAAGGAAGGAAGGAAGGAAGGAAGGAAGGAAGAAGAGAAAAGACATGTACAGAGGCCAGCAGGGAGATTTGGACTTGCCAGCAGGACTTGCTCAGGGCCTCTGACAGGCAAAGCCTATAAGCCTTTGTTCTCCCGCAGAGCTACTTCCCTGAGCCCGGGCTCAATTCTAACTCACGATGGAGACAGAGCTTTTCTGCTTGAAGATCACCTCTTTGCATCTGAGGACCGAGAAGGAGCCCACTTGGGTTGGAATCTACCACAAGTGCGCGTGTATTTGTGTGGAGGAGAGTAGGTAAGATAGAGAAGGGACCATTTTGACACTAATAGTTGGAAATAGTAACGCTAGACTAGAACTGAGTATTGAAAGTAGGTAAAGGAATATACATGATAAACCTTCAGTGTTATGTATAATGGCTTCAGCAAGCGATAATGCTCAAAAAGGGGAGAGAGAGAGAGAGAGGAGAGAGAGAGAGAGAGAGAGAGAGAGAGAGAGAGAGAGAGAGAGAAAGAGAAAGTGACTGCCATAGAGGCAGGATATGGGGGGGAGGGAAACTGGGACATTGGTGTTGGGAAATGTGCACTGGCTGAGGGATGGGTGTTAGAACACTGTATGACTGAAATTCAATCATGGACAGCTTTGTAGGACCTGGAGCGATAGCATAGCAGGTATTGCGTTTGCCTAGCATGCGACCGACCCAGGTTCGATCCCGGCATCCCATATGGTCCCCCGAGCACTGCCAGGAGTAATTCCTGAGCAAAAAGTCAGGAGTAACCCCTGAGTGTCACCGGGTGTGACCCCAAAAAGCAAAAAAAATAATAATAAAAATGAATAGCTTTGTAAGGTCTATCTTACGGTGGTTCAATTAAAAAAAAGGAGTCCATTTAGCATGACTACAGCTGTCAGCACCGGAAGTGACAGAGGCAGGGCAAAGTGTCCAGTCCAGTTCTGAGCATTTGAAGGAAACACTCCCTCACGACATGTCTCCCTACTTTCCAAGGGAGGGTTTTCTCCCTCACTTCCTTGTCCTCTGTGGGTGATGCCTTTTGTGGGACTTGGATTTATGGGGGGGCCTCTGAGTCTACACCCTATCCCAGCAGACACTAGACAGCGCCGATGTCCTGGCAGGAGGCCCAGGAAACCAAACTCGAATGATGGCGATTTGGCAGAGGCCCCTGGAGCTTCCCACTGAATTCAACATTTCTTTTGTTCCCTGGAATCTCCGATTCATTCCTGGCCACAAATTGTTTCATTTCCAGTGCACGCAGCCGTTGATCTGAAAGTCGTGTCAAAATATTTTATCTGACCTAGTTTGGCGCCTAAGTGAGGAAGGGTTGCAGGCACCCCACCTACTGAAGACAGTCCTTTACGGAAAAGGGTCCTGCGCCGTTTCCCCCAGCTCTCGAGTCTTGCCAGAACCTGTTGGCTCTTGGCCCATAGCCTCTGCCAGTGCGTCAGATCCTCAAGCTCAGTCTCTGCCTCAGATTGATGACCAGTTCTTCACTCTCTTACAGCAGGAACGAGGAAAGGCTCAGGCCAGCCTCCTTCTTGCACCCTGGCTCCTGAAAGGCTTTTATCCTGCCTGGAAATGTGTCTGCTGTGTCCCTTACACTCACACTCGGGAAACCATTGAATCATTCTCCAGTACGTTTGCTCTCTGCCGGAATGTCCGGACGTCTGAGGGACAGAATCGTTTGTGTGAGTGTGCACGTGTGCACATCGGTGCGAGTGTGCACGTGTGTACATTTGTGTGAGTGTGCACGTGTGTACATCTGTGTGTGAGTGTGCACGTGTGTACATCTGTGTGTGAGTGTGCACGTGTGTACATCTGTGTGTGAGTGTGCACGTATGCACATCTGTGCGAGTGTGTACGTGTGTACATCTGTAAGTGCAGTGTGCACATGTGCACATCTGTGTGCGAGTATGCACGTGTGTACATCTGTGTGTGAGTGTGCACATATGCACATCTGTGCAGTGCGTGTGTACATCTGTGTGCGGTATTGCACATGTGCACATCTGTGTGTGAGTATGCACGTGTGTACATCTGTGTGTGAGTGTGCACGTGTGTACATCTGTGTGAGAGTGTGCACGTGTGTACATCTGTGTGTGAGTGTGCACGTGTGTACATCTGTGTGTGAGTGTGCACGTGTGTACATCTGTGCGAGTGCATGTATACATCTGTGCTAGTGTGCACGTGTACATTTGTGTGAGCTTCTGTGTATGTGTGCGCCTGTATGTGTGTGTACTTGTGTGTGCATGCATCTGAACATGAGTACCTGCTTGTTTGAGTATGCGTGGGCTTGCATCTGCGGCGCATGCTTCTGAATATGTGTTTGCATTTGTGTATCTGGGCATTGGTGTGTGCACGCGTCTACTAGTCTTTCATTTGCGGAAGTTTGCATCTGAGCAAGTGCATCTGTGTGTGTCTGTGCATGTGTGCGTCTGTGGGTGTGCCCACTTCGTCTTCAGCAGGACATACAGTTCTGTTTTCTAGGCCTTTGTTAGCTTTGTCTAGAAGCCAAAGTAGACTAAGACAAACGTCAGAGCCTCTGGCCTCCGTTTGCAGTTCTTGATCCCATCCGTGTGGTGGTGTTGGGAGACCCTTGTAGGGTCCCAATGAGCAGGGCTCCCTCCGCATCGGGGCATAGGGTCACACTGACAGCACCAGGATTGCTCTGGGCAATGCAGGAGGTGCCAGGGATCACTCATGCAGTTTTCCACCTCTAATCTACACCCCTAGACTCACCGCCCCACCTACCCCCTTCTCTTTTGATCCTAAGAAAATACTTAATTTTAGGGACCTTTTCTGTTGTGTGAATATATTTTCCATTACATTTTGTCCTATTCTCTCACTCAGGAGCCATACGATAAGTAAGTTGTACCCCCTTTCTTCCGTAATGATTCCATAATTCTGACAAATGATATAAAAAGAACTACAAGGACTGGGGAGACGACTCAAGGCTCTGAAGCACATGGGTTGCATGTGGAAGCCCTAGGTTCCATTCCTCAGACCCCTGCGGGCGGCCCCCACCCAAGTATGAACATGGAGCCTTCTCTGGTGATAATCAAGCAGCTGGGAGCCTTTGACGGTCGGGTCCCGGCAGACCAGGCGCTGTCTGGGCATGCTCAGACAAATCCACGGCCACCCTCCACGGCTCACCACTCCCACACAGAGAGGAAATAAACTGCTACACCACAGGAGGGCCGCGGACTGAAGTTGGACCCATCCCTGCTTGCTGCTACAAGACAGGGGGACTGCAGTTGGGTCAGTCTGCTGGCCAAGCTTGTCTCCAATCAGCACTGCACTGCTTAGGAAACTCATCTGCAGGAGGTAGACACCCGCTAATTAAACACGGGCTCAGGTGGGTGGGGGCTTGTGTCTTCCCACAGCAGCTCTGAAGCTCCCAGAAGATTTCTGCTGTGAGGCTCAACACAAGGTTGCTGTCACTTGAGCAGACTCTGGTTTCTCAACACCCACCAGCCCTTAACTATTTCTGGACTATTCCACAGTCTGGTTAAACCTAATCTCTCCTCGACTCCTCGCTCTTCTCCCTTCTCAGTGCTCAGAGTTCACAGCCAGTGGTTCTTGGTGGACCACACGATGTCAGGGACTGAACCCAGCGCCTCCCCAGCGCACAGCCCATGCTCAGCCACTGAATCTCTCGTCCCTGATGGTGATTCTTCAGCTGATGGCTGTATGATGCAGCTTTCCTGTGAGAAGGTTAAATTCTGTTCTTTCTTGGGGGCAGTTGTTGTTACTTTTGGGCCACACCCAACAATGCTCAGGCTCTCCACTCAGGAAACACTCCTGGCAGTGTTCAGGGGACCGAATGGATGCCGAGGATCAAACCCTGTCAGCTGGGTACAGGGCAAATACCCAACCATGGCAACTTCTTTTATTTTAATTTTTAGAATTTTTTGGGGGGGTCACACCCAGTAATGCACCCAGCAATGCTCTGGGGTTACTCCTGGCTCTGCACTCAGGAATTACTCCTGGCGGTGCTCGGGGAACCATATGAGATGCTGGGGATCGAACCCGGGTCGGCTGCATGCAAGGCAAGCACCCTACCCACTGTGCTATCGCTCCAGCCCCAACCATGGCAACTTCTAAGATTAGTAGTTTTGAGTAACCTGATCTTCCCCCTTTAAGTTTCATCAGTAAATGCTCGGGTTGAGAGCCTTCTACTGAGACTATACCACCTACACAGTAAAGCCTGGCAAGCTACCGTGTTTTATTTACTTTTTATGCCAAAGACTAGTAACAATTATGGACCTCAGTTCCATAACCTGAAGAATGGTTTCGGGCTCCTCCTGTCCCTATAGCAAGTAGATGCCCTTGGGTTGCACTTGCTTGTGACAGGACTAATGGAGATGTTGCTAGTGCCCACTCGAGCAAATCGATGAACAATGGGAAGATAGTGATACAGTTTTGAGTAGCTTCTGATTAAGCTGTATTCTTGCCTGGCCACAGGCTTCTAGAAACTCCCTGCTGGCTTCTCACCCTTGGCCCTGCTTGCATTCAGATATGGAAGCTCTGATGTCATGTCACTGTACCTGGAGCTAGTGAAAACTAAATGAGAACACTGGGCTGGGGCCCTGTGCCACAGAGTTGACCCTTTAAGGGGAGTGCACAGCACTGTGTCCTCGGCGCTCAGTGAGAGGGCGGCCCCCTCCAGCCAGACAGCTCTCACCAGGGGCAACCTCGCTGACTGGCGCACTCTGCATAGACCTGCCTCCAGAACCCTGGGGCAATACAATCTGTTGTCTGAGCCCCAGTCTGCTCTGCTCTTGCTGCACGCAGTAAGATCCCTTATTCACCACCCTGCAATGAGCCAAGGTCTTGTATCAGGAGACTGGTGGACAAGGCTTTTGTACCGAGACCTGCTTACGGAAGTCCGGAATTCTGGCTGGTGCTAGCGTCTGGGCTGTGTACCCCCAGCCCACCTCACCTCTGACTTCAGAGCACTCAGTGAACTAGTTTACCCAGGAGAAGTGAATACTTTCTCCTTTTTAGGTCAAATTCTGTTCTTTTGCAGGGGACTGGAGGGGGGGGTGTGACTTTTGCTTTGGGCCACACCCAGGGATGCTCAGGGGTTACTCCTTTTATTTTTTTAACTAATTTATTTATTTTGGAGCAAGCAGATGCTCTTGGGCTCTACTAGCATGAGACAGGACATATGGAGATGTTACTGGTGCCTGCTCGAGCAAATCGATGATGAACGGGAAGACAGTGATACAGACAGTGATACAGTGGATTTATTTATTTTGGCTTTTTGGGTCACACCCGAAACACTCAAGGGTTGTTCCTGGCTCTTTGCTCAGGAATTACTTCTGGCAGTTCTTGGGGGACCATGTGGGATGCCAGGATCGAACCTGGGTCAGCCGCATGCAAAGCAAATGTCCTATTTGCAGTGCTATCGCTCCAGCCCCTCAGGGGTTACTCCTAGCTCTACACTTAGGAGTGACTCCTGGCAGTGCTCGGGGGACCATATGGGATGCCGGGGATCAAACCTGGTCAGCTGCATGCTGACCAGAGCATGTCCCACCTGCTCTTCTGTCGCTTCAACCTCTGTCCTTTTTTTTTTTTAATCCCTTCTTTTGGTTGTGAATGTTTTGAGAAACAATCTAAAGAAAATTTACTTTACTATTTTTACCCATATGTATCATTCTATATTTATGACCCATGTTCAGTACAATGTACTTCTCCTAATGTATGGATACATGGCTGCTCCTCGTCGGCTCTCTTCTAAACAGCATTGGTACAAATCTCTATTCATTTATCACTTCCCTATTTCATTAAGAGATGTTCCTTAGAAGGGGATTTCTGTGCCAAGGGATAAACACATGGTTAGAACTTTGCTGCTCACCACGCATTCTTTTCGGAAGGCTTGTTGTTAGGGTTGGATTACAAAGGGACTGTGGGGGAAATCTAGCAGGTGAAGCCCCCAAAGAACGACCTCACAGAGGACATTCTTGAACCAGGCCTCACTGCAGTTCAAGAGACACAATTCATTTTCTTCTTTTTTTTTTTTTTTTTTTTTTTAAATATTTTATTACACCGCCATGTGATATACAATTACAAAGATGTTCATGTTTGGGTTTCCGCATACAGTGCTCCAGCACCCATCCCTCCACCAGTGCCCACTTCCCAACACCAATGTCCCCACCTCCCTCCCCCTCCCCCAGCCCGCCTCCATGGCAAATTCTTCATCTCTTCTCTTACACATTGTGGATTGCAATACATACATTCAGAGATCATCATGTATATCTTTTTTCCTATATTCAATGCTCAGTTCTAGACTGGTATTATCATTTTTGACAAATATTAGCACACTGTTCTCTTCTCTGTCCTACCCAACCACTGATTCCCACATGTTTGTGGAAGATTCCACCTTTTTTTTTTATTGAAAGATGCTAGGTAGAGCTTTGGTTCTACAGTGTTCCAACACGCACCCTCCGCCCAAACCCATCTCCCATCACCAATGACCCCACCTCCCTCCCGCTCCCGCACCTCAACCACTTGGCGAAGTTCTGTATGTCATTTCTTTCCTCCCTATATCTCCCTCCCAACAAACTTTCCTGCTCTTCGTTGACTGCAATGCATCAAAAGACATTACTGTTTCACTATTTTAGTGGACCGTGCGCAAGCGGCCCGCGTGACCTGGGCTCGAACTGGCTCTGCTCTGTTGATCTGGTCTGAGGCCGTTTCGCAGCGTCCGACAGCAAACATGGTGGCTAGTGTGGTGGGCGAGTCACATCCGGCTGCCTCCGGGACCCCTCAGAGGCGACGGGCCCACTCCCAAAACCCATCTGCCCTCCTCGGGGTTCCATGGTCAGCTAGGCCCGGCGCAGGCCGAGCGCCAGCCTCCCCAGCCTTCCGTGAGGCCCTGTGCTGGCCCGTGGGCAGCTCGCCGGCAGGGCCACCAGGTCCGACAAGATGGAGGGGGAAGGGACGACCACGCCTCCACTGACGACTTCCCGGTGATTCCCGCCTCTTGGAGCCGCCTACCTGGGCTCGAACTGGCTCTGCTCTGTTGATCTGGTCTGAGGCCGTTTTCGCAGCGTCCGGACAGCAAACATGGTGGCTAGTGTGGTGGGCGAAGTCACATCCGGCTGCCTCCGGGACCCCTCAGAGGCGACGGGCCCACTCCCCAA
Source organism: Cryptotis parvus (assembly GCA_021461705.1). Classification (NCBI taxonomy): domain Eukaryota; kingdom Metazoa; phylum Chordata; class Mammalia; order Eulipotyphla; family Soricidae; genus Cryptotis; species Cryptotis parvus. The sequence continues at coordinate 499 of JAJIBD010006292.1, read as the reverse complement.
AACCCATCTGCCCTCCTCGGGGTTCCATGGTCAGCTAGGCCCGGCGCAGGCCGAGCGCCAGCCTCCCCAGCCTTCCGTGAGGCCCTGTGCTGGCCCGTGGGCAGCTCGCCGGCAGGGCCACCAGGTCCGACAAGATGGAGGGGGAAGGGACGACCACGCCTCCACTGACGACTTCCCGGTGATTCCCGCCTCTTGGAGCCGCCTACCTGGGCTCGAACTGGCTCTGCTCTGTTGATCTGGTCTGAGGCCGCTTTCGCAGCGTCCGGACAGCAAACATGGTGGCTAGTGTGGTGGGCGAGTCACATCCGGCTGCCTCCGGGACCCCTCAGAGGCGACGGGCCCACTCCCAAAACCCATCTGCCCTCCTCGGGGTTCCATGGTCAGCTAGGCCCGGCGCAGGCCGAGCGCCAGCCTCCCCAGCCTTCCGTGAGGCCCTGTGCTGGCCGTGGGCAGCTCGCCCGGCAGGGCCACCAGGTCCGACAAGATGGAGGGGGAAGGC